>JAUBOD010000038.1:3216912-3243139 GCA_032353885.1 Nothura maculosa | reverse complement strand
ACGCCTTTAGGGGGTGCAACACATATTCCTTGCATCATTACAGCAAAGAAAATGAGAGTGCCTATCAGGCTTTAACACAGTCCACAGATTATTTCAGACACTTTTTCTGAACAAAAGTAAACAAAATAAAACAAACAAAAAAAGGAAATAAGAAACAACAATTATTTCTTAGGGCCACAAACATACAACACAGAGCCCAAAGACATGAACCAAGCTTACATAGCATGAACAGAAGGGAACTAACCTTGAGCAATGTGAACAAGTATGAAAATATATTATGATGTGGCCCGGGAGCTAGAAAATATTCCTTGGAGTAGATGCCTTTTAGCAGAGTAGATAAAGCCTGTGGGGGGAATATGTCTGTGCTGAATCATCCAGAACATGAAGGCTTCTTTGAAATATAGCTAGGGTCCAGGTCCAAGAATTAAGGAGCTTCTACAAGGTACTTGCATAACCTCAACTTCAGAAACTGAGCCATCAATCTCAGAGATGGCATATGGCATATGTGTGAAAAAGGGCAGTCATGGAAATGTCACAGCATGACATCATTTACTTCTAGAATTCCTGGCTGAGATCCCTGCAGAAGAAGCTCTGGAGGAGATAAAGGCCTGTTCTCCTCTGTACTGTTTCCTGGGGAAGTACCAGTCAGAGAAGATGGCTCCAAGCAGTGAGTGAGCCCACCTCTTGGGTTGGGAGGGATTGAAGGGGCTATTACAGAGTGAATTCTGGAGAAAAACCTATAATAGCTGTCATACCTCAGGAGAAGACACTTGTTTAGATCTTGAGTCACACCACTGGAGGGAAGGACTGGGGTCTGTATGCCCTACTGCTGGCACCACCACCACCAGGGTCCTCATTCCTAATCACAGAGCTCATTTGGAGAACTGTAATGGCACAGGTACTTGATCACATAAACACACACAGTACAGAAATTATCTCCCCACACAATTGCTATCCCATCTCCCCATTACATAACCATGAGAGAGTTTCTTGCTAGAAAGATTTGAAAGAGACAGTTTTAGGAGAGATGATCATCCACAATGGCACCCAGCATGACTGTGTTCACCAGCCCTATCAGTTAGCAACCATGTGTGGTACAAGATCAACTGCAACTAATTGCAAGAGCTGGAACCTCTTCTGGCAGTTGATGGATGAGCATCAGTGGGAGAACACGCCCCTGCCCACAGCAGAATATCAGTCTGACCAGTGGATATAAAAAAATCTTAAAGACATCAATATATTTGATTGAAACATCTATTACAATAGGACCAGAAAGTGAGAGAGAAGTGGGATTTCTCACCCTGATTCAGTGACCTGTCCTATGGTTGATGTAATTTTCAAAGAGCCCATAGCTTAAACGAATCAATGTATTCTGTTAAGATTAGTGGCTTACAGACGTGTGTAGTGTTATTGAAGAAAGTAAGGTTGCCATGGTAAGTGCACACACTTTTACTGTGTAGTAAACAAATTAAAACCAGGTATTTTTTTGTGTATGTGTCAGCGCTTTTTTTTTTTTTTTTAGGTTTAAGACAAGAAACAATCTTAACTTTTAAAAAGTAAAAATGAACACTACTTATGCTAATATCTGAAATGCACAAAGGTTAACTTCACGCAAATTATGTGTTGTGTCTCATTCCTACTGCCTAACTGAGAAAAAATGGAGAAATGGGGCGTATGGCTTAATTTGAAAACTGTGAGTAATTAAGAATTCTGAGTAATTAAATTAACATTAGTTAGATAATCAACAATGCTGCAGTATTTTAAACATAAGCCTGATGTTACAACTCTGCACACTTATTTCATATTCTTTTGATAAGAATTTTAAAGACTTTGTGTGTACAAACTGCAGCATAGACACCAAAAGAATGAAGCCCATTATATTTGCATCAAGTGATAGCTGTGCAAGACCTATTTATGATGAGATGAGATTCAATAATAATATCCTATACACTTTAGATGTTATGATTGATATTCACCTCACCTCACCTACTTGTACACATCTGTTCTGCATTCTTCCGATTATCTGGCTACTTTAAATGGGAACCGCATGCAATTTAGTGCATGACCACCTGAACTGTTTTAGATATCCACATTATGATGAGATGAACAGCGCTGTGTTTCTCTCCATTAACTATGAAAAGGCTGGGTGACCAATTCAAATACACTTTTCTTATTTGTTTCTGTTTGCATAATGGACTCCAGATGCCTGTGACAATTTTATAATGCACAGTCACAATAAAAATGAAGTTGGGTATTTACATTAATATCTAGATAACATTAAAATAATAGCAGCTTTAAGACTATTACATGATTGTCAGTTTTTGCTTTTGTATGTGACTGCTATATGTAGATACAGGTCTTCACATTTAAAAGAATCTTTAATTTGAATTGCTCTTGTTCTACATAAGCATTAATAAGATCAGTGCATATTAAAATAGATGATACTGTACTATATATTCATCTTACCATAAGTAATTTTCTACGATGTGAAAGGAGGTAGAAAACAGAGGTAGCAATCCGTTAATCAGCCAAGATACTTGGATTCAGTCTTTTTCCTCCTTTGATACAAGCATTTTGTACTACTTGCATGACAAAAAGTCAGTCATTTCATTACAAAAATGAATGATAAATAACTGCAGTGTGTTCATGTTTGTATGCATATTTCTGAAAATACTGTATTCCCTCTCTCCATTTTCCTATCAATAACATGATATACTGGCACCAGTACTTTGCAGCTTTCTGCATATACATGTTCTCTCTATTAATATTCCAGTCGCCCAAAAAGAGACTGAAGTCACATTGCAGCAAATATAACTCCTTAAAATATCTGATCCCTAAAATCTAATTCTGACAGCTTACTCTTTTTTTTTTTTTCATGGTATATATAGATGATAGAGATGAAAAATGTGTAATGCTGTATTTTGACAACATGTAGCTACATTTGTGCTCCAAGTACCATTCTTTGGCATTCCAGGCTATAATTTAAGCTTTTTTGCTTTCTTCTACATCATGTGATGGAAAAATATAGGATTTTATTCTTGAGTTTCAGCATGGCAGCATTTGCTGTTTTAGGCAAGCCTGATAAATGCTGTGCTTTATTAAGCTTACTTTTATCTTAATTAGACTATTACAGCAACTCATGTACAGTATCTCAATCACTCTTTAGTTTGCCTCACTGTTTTCTTCAATTCTTCTAAATCTCTGATAGTCAAAAATGTTATATTGTGGACTTACCACTTATGTTGACTACACTTCAGTGTTCGGACTGATGATTTAATAAGTATCAATTGAGTAAACTGTTCAAAATTCACCAAGCCAAATACATAAAAATGTACTGGAACAGATGCAACTTTACATAACTTTATTCCCAGAAAATAAATACAAATTTATGATTAAACTAATGGGAAAAGAGTTAGGATAATATTCACTACACTAAGATCTTTTGAAAATTATGATTATCTTGACCATCCAAACACAAAATGAGAAAAAAATCTTTGAAGAAGTTAATTGTACAGCCTTGGAGTTATATGGTCAAATCAAAAATAGAGAATACTGGATCAAGTGGAAAGCACTCTGCAGGATGAGCTGGCAATATGTAATAGAAAGGGTCCATAGGGTCTGTGAGATCAGTGTCTTTAATTATGCTAATAATTGGAAGTAAAAGTATAATGATGAAGTGCTCCAAGGCTCAAGATTTGTTTTCCTAAAGGTTCTTCTCCACGGAAGAAGCATCTAATTAAAACCTTAGCTTTTACAGAAAGTATGGAGATCTAAAGAAAAACAGATGTTTGTAGGAAAGTCATTAGTCTTGATCAAAGTTGTTTGATAGAAAATGACAATCTTCCTTTGCTAAATGTATGTGCTTACAAAGTAAGAAAAATGAGTATACTAAATTTTACTTTGCCTTTTTTGTCTTAAAGGACATTTACTGCATGTGTTGTTCATGATTAAATGTTTTTTTTCGGATAAATGACATTTTTTGTGAATATCCTACTCTATGGTAATGCTAATTACAGGAAATTATGGGAAATTTTGGACTGATGGCAGTCCTGTTACCACTGTTATTTAAAGACACAATAACTGCAACAACTGTGCTTCAGAAAGCTTGGACTTGATTCTGTGGTATTTCCTAAGTGATGGCTCAGGTTATAAACCTCCAGTTACCTTGGTTCTACCGGAATGAAAACATGGACCTGGACATTTCATTTCACAAAAAGTATGCATTTCTTTTAAGATTGATCCCTTGCAGAATATAACTTTGAACAAATTTCCAGAAATTACATAGGACAAAATGATGACATGCAAATGAGAGACTCATGAGAAGGATTGGTTGTTTATAACTGTGAATCTTCTCTGGAGGTCCAGGATCAAGGAAGAATCAATTAAGAACTTGAAAATGACTGCAGTATGAAATTACACTATGTCAGACTAGAAACGTTAGATAAAAACTGTCGACATCACATGAAACTGTGAGCAGCGTCTAGAGCTTTTCAGTTTAGATGGCAGAAGCAGTAGGCAGTGAAGTTTCAGCTTATTTGTCCTGCCATGAAAGCAATGTAGTTAGCTCAAAGGTACACATAATGACACTTGTGTGGCTGCAGTGCAAGTGTACACTTTGATAGGAAGCCAGAAAGATTTTTTTTTTAACTGAAGAAATTATCATAATTTTGAAGGTACGTTGAAGTGTTTCTCTGATCAGGCAGTCCTGCTTTTCCCATGAGATCACTTTGCACTGAAATTATTGCTGCTTGGTGAAGATATTCTGGCTTGATGCAAAGATTTGGTAGGAATCCTTCCAAATTACATTGGCCCCTATTGGACTGGTAAAGGGACTCTACAGTTCCTGGCAATCAACAGTTCCAGGAAGTGGCTGAGTGATTTTCATCTGAAGCAGCTCCTGGGTTGTAGGATGGGTGGGTCCTTGCTCCGTTACCCTACTCATCTCCCTTTTCTCTGAGGAGCAATCAGCTCCTGCTGTTCCCTCACCATGTTCATCACTGGGAAGTGCATGCCCTAAAATCTGCTTGTGAAAATGCTGTCAGGAAAGGTAAGAACAAAATCAGTTTGATCGACATGACCAAAGTCTAACAGTTTTCTTATACCTCTTTAAGGGTGCTGGAGGAAATTCCTCAACAGCATTCCTCTGCAAGCTACTACCTCCCTCTCTAGCCCTGGACCAGTAGAAGAAAATCACAGACACGGCATGTTCCCTGCCTTGACTGCTTTGACTCTTCTGGAGATATTTTTCACGGTCCTCTCCATCTTCTCTGGTAAATATGAGCAAAATCATTCACATCAAAAGGTACCCAGAGAGGTCAGCCATGCAACTTACTGGATGCACTGCAATCAGAACAGTTACACGGGGTTCTTGTATGTTCCTTTTTTTCTACAGTTACATTCTCCAAGGCCAGCAATTCTACCAGCAATCAGTGGTCAGAATTTTATTTCATTTTCTCCAGTGATTTCTATTGCCCATTTTCAGAAAATATATTACTCTCACTGCAGGCTCTGCTTACAGTACTCTAAATCACGGGTCTTTTATGACAATATTTTGGAATGTGATGTTGATGCTAAATACTAACTTATTATAAAAATAAGGATGGAGAATGTAATTACAAATAAGACACAGTGAGTATCTTGTTGAATTCACTCACTACACATCAGTTAGCTGAAACTCCATCAAGAAAAAGAAATCTCTAGGGCAGCAGCTATTCACCTATCCATCAGTTTTCTCATCTTCTTTTAGCTTTTGAGTTAGAAACAGCAGTATTAGCATCAACTGATAAAGACATCATGACGGTGATGGATGGAGTTCCAGAAACATATGCTGGGGATATGACTGATGTCAGAGATTTACATAAATTAAGTGAAGAGGTTGCATTCAGTCTGGTGGAGCCAGTGTCTTGATCTCCATCACCAAAGTAATCTCACTAAGCTATACAGTCATTTATCAGATGATATGGTAATTAAAGTAGTGTCAGCAAGGCATCTTGGCAGTCTCCTCAGAGCATACAGTTCATAAATTTTCACAGGTATTGCTGTTGTTGCCAGGATTGTATGGTTGCTGGCAGTACAAAGTTAGTATGCAGAGATACATCTTTCATTCATCCTACTGAAAGAATCGGGAAAAAACCCTCAGATTTCAGGTACAAAATTCCAGTTCTGTTTTTGAGATAGAACAAATAAATTCAGATTGCTATATGACTTAGTTTTGTTAATCAGCTAGAGTGCTTGGGAGAGCGAATTGTTTGCATCTGTGGAAGAGAAAGGAGTATCAGTATTTTAGTTGCATATGAACAGCCCTTAAACCCTCAAGTTTGCTAAGAGGTAAACTAGTACAGGCAATTATTACTTGATCAGGCTGCAAGCCGGGCCATGGGGACCACAATTATTATTTGCTCTGTTTTGGGTGGATGTGCCCAGGGTGCCTTGAAAGGCCATGGGTCCCATGAAAAGCACCAAGTTCTGTCCATAACACACTCAAACAGCAGGTTTCTTTTGTAGAACAACACTAAAAGAAACAGAACAGTATTAAAAGAGAGTTTGGGGAGATGTTCCAGAATCAGTACTATGATAGATGGATAAAAATACCATCCAGTGACAGCAGGAAACAAGCTTTAAAAGCATTAACTAGCATGTCACCGTCTTTCTGCCCATTATAGCATAAAAACAAGACAACTTTTTATTCACAGCACTACTTCCACTGTAGATTTTCCAACTATTCCCCCACTTTTCAGTATTTAGGCCACCCACACCCCTTGGGAAGAAAGTATTACTATTCAGAGGCTAAATGGCTTGCAGCTCCACTAAGGATAAATGATTTGCCTACAGACAGAGTAAATCATTGTCTTTGATTTATAGCTCAGCTCTTGCCTTACTACAGAAGAAGACTTTTCTGGATTCTCATGGAGCCCCACTGAAGCATCCAGCAGTCTCCGGAGACAGACCCAGCATCAGCTCAGGCTAGTGAGATCCAGTGATCAGAGGCTCAGCCCTCAGCCAAAGGGAAGGAAAATACCCTCTCTTGCCCAAGGAACTGTTTTCAAAGTAATGTCTGTAATGTCTTTGCAATATGCACTTGACAGAAAAAAACGGAATATAATAAGAATACTGTAATGCGATAATGTATGTTTATATGCATTGCCACTCTTCTTAAAATTGTGTTTGAGCAATCTAGTTCTCATATTTCTTGTTCCTTTGGAACTCTTTGCTAGCTAATTTTGTAAGTGTGTCTGATCAGCCTCATTTAATTCATCATTTTCATTTGACTCATTAATCTCTGCCTCTCCTTTGAAAGATAATCTGCATTTAATGGCTATGTTATGTAATATGCAGCAAGCCAAGAATATCTTGTACACTTTCAGAGGGCAATATTGTAATGTGTCCCTAGATTTATCTATGCATCAAAATCTCATTTTTAAGATGCCCAAAGTGCTTTCAATTACCACTGGGGTGAGTTTCTGAGAACTGCTACAATTTGGTTCTGGGACAGTCTGAGGATTAGAAAATAGAGTCAGGCAAGTTTTTCAAGGTATAGTTATTATCACAAAAAAGTGCTAAAGATGAGAATAAATTCAAATTAAAGGATATGCTTTATGTTTTCTAATCAGTATTAAATTACCTCAAAGACACTTCTTTTGACAAGCACTGTGCTAAGACTGATATATGATCTGGATGCTGGAAGGGGAATAGAGAATCTTTTAGTGAGCCCAAACCCTCAGGAATGATGCTAAATCCTTACATGCTCTTTGTAGCTCACTGTAAGGCCTGCAAGATCTTTGTAACTCTGCTATCAGCAGTAGATAGCTCTAATCCATTTCCAGTGGCAGATGTCAATCTACACACCTATTAGCTAGTGAGTGAAGGTGTTCAGTGTTCTTCAGCATCCTTTAAAGACACAAACTGACAGCTGCTGGAGAAATTTAAAGACATGTCAGAGCAGTAAATCTGCCCCAATGCTGATTTGGATTCCTTCTTCATAATATGTTTTCCAGGCTAGAGAGTCTAAGGCTGAATCAATGGAAGCACTGACAGGGCACTTGCAGAGCTGGATGCTCACCTACCTATGCAACAGCTGACAGCACCCATGTAAGAGTTACTGTTCCTGTAACCAAAATGTACTGTCATTGCCTCAGAGCTGTTTCCCAAGCTAAATGGGAAGGAGGTTGGCTGAAACATTAGAAAGCTCTGAATTCTCCTATCCCCCTTCCTTGTTCCTCTAGAAGCACATATTTCCATAGTTGATATAAGGATCCAAACATTAAACACATAAACAATCCAGTACTTGTTAGATATGTGAATATCCTGAAGTTGACACTGCGCAGACACTTCATTCTTTTTTCTTTCTTCCTGTAATCATAAAGACTGACACCTTTCCTTTACTGAGCTTAGGTTTCTCAAATATTCTCTTAGTCACTGGTCTTTTAAGATTTTCTCAATTATTTTATACCTACTCAGTAAACCTATAAATACATGGAAACTTTTCATTTTCATAATCCCTGGATAAAGATTTCATTTTATTATAAAATTGAGTTATCTAATTAAAGCAATCAGACACCATCACCCACGTCCTGTTGTTGTGTATCTTCTTGAATTCTTTCCAATTATTTACATTCTATCTGAAAGTGACAAACTGGATGTGTTATTCTCACTACACTCAAACCAAAACTGGTGCAGAAAGATAGTATCTCTTTTCTTGGTGACATTAGGTATTAGACTGTGATCCCAAAATGGTGCTAGCTCATTTTGTGACTCTAACTCATTGTGAACTTGTACTTGCTTTCCTCTACTAACTTGCCTAGATCGCTGTATGCCTAGTATGCTGATGCTACTCAAGTTTCTCCGTTCTATGCAGAAACTGAGTTAGTGAATGATTTTCCCCAAGAGAACTAGCCTGCATTTAGAGGTGAAACATTTTATTTTCTGCCCATTCTCTGAGTTTTCTGAGCTCTTGTAAATTTTCCCTATCTTTATTGTTGTTAACAAGTCCCTCACACTGTAAATTTCATCAGTCAGTTCCTTTTTGGTAAATCATTAATGAAGACATTAAAACTTGAGCAAATTCGAACTATACGAACCACCTAGACTGCATGAATTGCCACTTCTCATTACCTTCTGCTAACAGGTCTTCAGCCAACTTCAGTTCATGTGAACATGTTGGGTCTCTGATAATTAGAATTAATTTTGAAAGCTACTGTCAAATGCTTTATTACAGTCCAAGTAGGCGACTTACCTTATCCTGTAATTTTGCAATTCTATCACAAAAAAAATCAAGTTTGTCTCATAGAATCATAGAATCCTTAAGGTTGGAAGGGATATTTAGAGATCATCTAGTCCAATCCTCCTGCACACACAGGGTCACCTAGAGCATGTGGCATAGGATTGTGTTCAAGCAGGTATTGAACATCGCCAGAGAAGGAGACTCCACGCCCCTTCTGGGCAGCCTGTTCCAGGGCTCTGTCACCCTCACTGTCAAGAATTTTTTTCTTAATTGCTGCAGAACTTCTGGCGCTTCAGTTTGTAGCTGTTTCCTCTAGCCCTGTCGCTGTCCACCACTGAAAAGAGGCTGGCTCCATCCTCCTCACTCACTCCCTTGAGATATTTATACACACTGATCAGGCCCCACCTCAGCCTTCTCTTCTTCAGGCTGAACAGGCCCAACTCTCTCAGCTTTTTATCATAAGGCAGATGTTCCAAGTCCCTAATCATCCTGATAGTCCTGCACTGGACTCTCCCCAGCAGTCTCACATTCCTCTTGTACTGGGGAGCCCAGCACTGAACACAACACCCCAGATGCAGACTCACCAGGGCTGCGTAGAGAGAGATGATCACTTCTCTTGACCTGCTGAAGATGCTCTTTTGAATGCATCCCAGGATCCCATTGGCCTTCTTGGCCATGATGGCACTGCTGCCTCATGGTCAACTTATTGTCCACCATGACACCCAGGTCCCTCTCGACATTGCTGCTCACCAGAAGGTCAGCCCCTAGCTTGTACTGATGTCTGGGGTTATTACTGCCAAGGTGCAGGACCCTGCACTTGCCCTAATTGAATGTTATAAGGTTTCTCACTGCCCAATTGTTCAGTCTGTCCAGGTCCCTCTGGTTGGCAGTGCAGCCCTCTGGGGTATCAACTACTCTTCCCAGTTTGGTATCATCAGCAAACTTGCTGAAGGAGCACTTGATCCCTTCATTCAGGTCATTCATGAATATATTGAACAGGACTGGACTGAGTACTGACCCTTGGCAGACAATGTTAACTACAGGCCTCACAAGGTCTGTACTGTGCAAATTCACACTACTTATTGCTATCGGTTTCATTATCCTCTAGAAGCTGAGAGATGCCTTTTTACCCAACACTTCTCCTTTAGCATGCTAATGATCGAAGTTTCACTTACTAGATGACAATACTCTGGCAGTCTAACTACACGTTATTTTTGTGCCTGGCCACCTTCAATTTTTCTGAAGCCTTGTGTTAGGTAAAGATTATTTTAATCTACTCTTCCATTTCAATAAATTTACCTGATATGTTTCTAATAGTGAGTTGAAATGTGTGTGTTTGTGTATGCTGTGAAGCCTAAAGTTGCCCCTTTTCTGGTCAAAGGAAATACTTTGCCTTTACATAAAATTTCTAAGAAGTTACTCACTGTGTACTGCACTGTTTCACATCCATACTTCTCCCTTGACATCTTTCTTTCCTAGGTATTGAGTTGTCTGGTGTACTTTTTCATTCCCAGATTAAAGTGGTATGTTAATTCATTTACATTTCAATGCTTTTACTCAAGACTGCAAGGGCTTTTCTTATTATTTTATATTCCTGCAACCTACTTAGTTTTTTTCAAACACAGGGCACATTTCTTTTGTCACAAACTTTGATGCAAGTTAGAAGTTGCTAGAATAATGTGCAGAAATTGGGAATATATCCACTTGTCAGGAAGGATATATCTGGTCCAGCTGAAAGTGAGTCAACCATTTATTAGAATCTATTCACAAGTATACACGTTCCTCCTTTTATCCTCTTGAAGTCTGTTGAGTTAGTTCTCAATACATTTCCATTAATCCCTTGGTTTCAGCAAATCTCTTTTCTCATTATTTCCTTTTTTTTCAAATTAATAAAATTAGCATTTTATATCTTTATGCCCTGTCAGGTTTCTATCTGGTCAGCAGAAGCGGCAAGCATAATGTATGCAGGAATGAAGTAGTAGACTTCTGTCCTCTTATAGCCTAAACAAATCATTTAAACACTTAAAACACGTAGCACCATTCTACATCCAAGTACAAAGTACAGCTGCTGAACACAAGTGAAAGCCTGTTAAAAATGTAATTGCAATTGCACACCTAATTTTATCTTTGACCTTAATTTTCCATATTTTATTGCACATGTAATTTTGAGAATTTAGCCTTCTTAGAAGAGCCATGCAGCTATATCAATTAAATATATGCCTTTTTAATTTTATGTCATATATTGTACACACAATAGTAGTAAAATGCAAATATACACTGCAGGTACTTGAAAATTTGGTGCTGGGTAAGGTCACCGAAGAATGAATTATGTATAGACAGATGTATAGATAATTTTTATGAACGTGATCTCCACATTTTTTCTTTAGCTTTTTATTAATCTGACTGTTTTTGACAGTCTTAAGTATGAGTTACTGAAAAATACTCTCAGTGATAAGCAGATTTAAACAGAACTAGAAAAAAAATCCCAAACCAATATCTGCTACTGAATTCTATGCAATAATTGTAATTCATACAAGAGCTTCCTTAAGCACTTCATTTATTTTAATATGGTACAAGCACTCTGTATATATGGCACTGCTTATGGCTTACCCTGTTTTAAAAATAAAGGAAAAAGTCTGGAGATTGCATAGCAAACATGATGAAATCCAAACCAAGATTCATCGCCACCAACCTAGACCAACCAATAAGCTGCTATTAAAATCATCTTATACTGCATCTCAAACCCTTCAAATTTAGTGATAGCTATGATCCATTATTTATCTAAACTGGAAATAGCTTGTCTGACAGTTGTTGGCAACTCAAGAGTGTGTGTGTCCTTAACGGCCTTAATCATATAACATGGCCCTGCCAAGATTTTTAAATGTAAAAGCTCTCTGTATCACAGTTGAACATTAACGTTGGACATAACTGCTTTGCATTGAATGTCCTTTTCCATAAGCTTTTCTCAGATCCACTCTCTCAGCTGGTAACTCTGACATAGTGTTTGCTTGTGTCCCTAGCTTTTTTTTTATTTAGTCCAGTTTTTCTGCTTTATTTTTCTGCTGCTTGTCCTTAACAACTGCACAAACTTAGGGAAAAATGATCATGAAAGAAATCTCACGTATCGTATGTGCCTCTGCTTTTCATGTTGATATATGCTCCTTCTTTGGAGTGAGTGATTGACCTTGCTTCTCTGCCTGCCTTTACTTACTTCAGTACAGTGTGACAAACCTGATCATCAACCATTCAAAACCTTATAGACACATTGACAGGGACAGAGTTACTCTGGTTAACAGCATTTTAGCTATCAGATCCTATGTCAGATATCACTCAGGTATCACCTGTTCCATTTATCTGCATGGTAAAATGTGCTGATTTTGAACTAAGGCTTCTATTAAGACACAATTCTTTTAACCTCCACAGGATTGTATTTGAAATGTGTCAATATGCTAATCTGAGTGGGGGAGAAATGAATGGATTACATAAGGGATTCGGGAGTGGAAGCAGTTCACAAAAACATTATTTTTGGTATTAAATACATATAATTAGTAGATCTAATTGTGCATCTCAAAACAATACCATTTATTAGAATTATATTTGTGAGCTATTTCATCTTCTTAAGGGCCTGTTTCACATTTGTGCTTGTGCTCACTGCAACCTTTTGACAGTTTTATTGTTGAAAAGTTCAAGGTATATCTCATAATTGCACCAGGAACATGCATTTATCACTGGCAAGAGTGCTTTGCCACATGAAATGAATTACTGTAATAGACATGTCATGTAATAGCATCTCATTATCCTCCCCCTCTTCCTCCTCTTTCTTTTTCTTAACCTTCTGCAATGAGTAGGTCAAAGATATGTTAAGTGTAACAGGCAAAAATGATTTCAAGAAGCAAGAAGATTTTTGTTAAAAGTAACAACACAGTGAGCAATTAACATCATGCTCAGTACACTGCAAAATGAAAGCATAATGGTAAGGCTCGAGCCCTAAAGCTGCCTCTTATGCCTTTGAAGTTTAGCATTTAGTGAGGCACATCGGTGTATCAGAAGGATATGTCACACCATGCAATGTCAACAACTTTCAGGCCCCTCTGCCTTACTTTTTTTTGAGTGTAATCCTCAACCAATGGCTGAAAGGAAGGCAATACAAAGGCCAAAACCATGTAAAACATTCCCAGACTCTGCCTACTGCTCCTACAGTTGCTGTGGTCTGAAGGAAGCGCAGCAAGACCGTGATAGAAAGGTGAGATGGTGACATATGGGAAACTCAAGTAAAGATGAAACCTTATTATTACCTTGCTAATGCAGGATTTTTTCAAATTCCCATTTGCCATGAACTGGCATACACAAATAGTATGGTATGGGCTGTATTCAGTACAGAGGAGTTTCTACAATTTAACAATAACTCCCAATGATGCGAACAACAATCACTAGAAGGCATTTCAATAGGGTCATTCCTTTTAACCATTCAGTAAATGTCAGTAGCTTTAATTAGGTTGTTGCCCCAGCATAAGTAGTTCTTACTCTAAGCTTCAACTAACAAGGCGTTAATTTCTCAAGCATATGTCCATTATGTCATATCCCATGTCAATAATCTTCATTGCCTCTTTTTGACAACCATCTTTGTTGTCAGCTTCCCATCCTATCTAACATAAAGCCTCTCTTATCACAATACATCTTTCTGAATACTGTTTCTCTAAAATGATTCTTCTGTCCTTGATTCTGAGTTTTATCACTGAATGGTTTGTGTACTGTTCTTCGTAGGAGCCTTGGTCCTACACAGCTACAATGTATAGGAGTAACAGACCCTCTAACAGCAGTGAGGCTCTGCATTGTGGCTTCTATTGACAGTGTGCACCTTGAAGAAAGCAAGATAATTATTTCCAGGTATAAGGAAGGAAGTTGGGAATTAGTCATCAAAAACTGATTTTCCATTATTAAAATAGATCTGAATAATCAAATACTCCTAAATCATATGCAAACCACAGGCTCTAACTACCCTCTCTTCTGCTCCCTCCTAAGCTTTCAAAGCATCTGGGAGCCTTTAAAGTTTTCCCCTTACTGAAGATACTGAACTGAGAGCAAATAAACAGCAGCTCATTTGGTCTTGTATGTAAATGTTCAGCTTGAAAGCAGCTCAGCCACTGACTGAAGTGCTGATTGCAGTGGCCACACTGGGGAAGAAACAAGCATGCTCTTTTTGATGTTTGATTAGGAGACATGCTGCTACTGGGATTTCAGAGAGAAGTGCTATTTCTCCTTCCACAAATCCTGCTTCCTCACCCAGTGATGCCTTCAAGGTGGCTGTGCAGCTTATCTTGAGTGTATTAATGTGCTGAAGTACCCTCTGGTCTTTGAGAGTTCACACTAGGAGTACCTCTTAACATGAAACATCCCTACTGCTCTCAAACCACCTTCTCAAGCCTCCTCAAATTTCTACTTCAGATCTGACCTCAGGAAGAAGTAGGATGGATGTGCCTCCATATTCCAGTGACATATGCAAAAATTACATATATGCAATTTTGCATATTGTCAGAATCTTAGCCTCAAAATTAGATAGGGAAGTACTTAACAGATAGGACACTACAAATTAATTTAGGCTGCAGCTCAGCTTACCTATGCTAAAATCATCAATGTTTCCTATTGTATTTTGAAGAATAACGACCTGAAAAAATCCTTCAGCTTTTCACCAGATTAAGATATGCAATACTGCATAAATCACCTTTATTGGTTAAAAAAAAAAAAAAAAAGACATTCTGGCATTGAAAAGTATATTTTGAAAAATACATGAAATACATGGTTGGCTTTTATTCCCAGTGATGTCAATGTCAAACCTCCAACTGACTTTCAGTGGGAACATGATTTTATCCAATGGGTAAATAATTACATATATTTCACATCTCATTGTTACTAAAAACTGTTGTTTAAAAAAGGGGAAACAATAGCCTGAATTCAAGGACTCTATTAAAAGGCATTTGAACTGCATTCCAGTTGAAATCACTTGTACCAATGAAGAGATCTTTTTGTTTATTCAAAATTTACATTATTAGAAAAGCATAAAAGACATATTTTCCTTTCTATTCTAATTTCGGTGTCCTGTTAGTCATGGTGTGCTTAGAAATATTTCCAAATCTAAATTTTGGATTTCTCACAATCTGGGCTTTGCACTAGTCCCACTATTTTAATGTGTTTTGAAAATTTCTTCATGTCAAAAATATCTTTTCTTAAATGTTTTTCTCTTTTGTAAAACCCCAGTGTATCTGTTTAGCACTCTTAAACTGTTATCTCAAATGAAAATGGGAACATCATCAAAAGGCTGAGAGTATTATTTATCTTGACCATATCTTCACATGTCAGAAAATTAAGACAGTGATGAATTACACATTACTATACAAAATTTTATTATTAGAGACAAAATTCAAATTTGTTCTGCTTAAAATACAGAAGATAAAGTTTCTCATTAAAAAAAAATCCATTTAGTCAATCTTTAGTCAGAGCAGAATAAAAATTTTATGTTGAATATATACTGGCCCCATATTTATGGATTTTTTTAAAGTGATATCATAGAAAAACATTTTTCTGCTAAACTGTAACATAAGTTCATATATTTTATGTGGTTAATGATTTAAGCTGCTTAGTAATGGTATATTTTGTTTTATTGTCATTAATTATCATTGTACAAATAGATTCATTCTTATTCCCAAATCCTAGAATGATTCAAAGAAAAATGAAGTCTTGTTAAACTTGACATTTTTAAATTTACAGAGGGCCTGTATCTCCCCTTTATATGCATACAATGTTTCTATTAAAAAAGAGAGATAAGAGCATTTGGACCAGTATAAAGAAGTTATGATTTTAAATTCACCAAAAACACATCACAGTATTTTGCACTTGAATCAGTTGTCTAAATCTTTTGCTTCTGTGAAAGTCTTTTTCAGCCAGATAAATAATTTGATACATAATTTAAAGCAGGTGGTTAGTCTCACTGAAATAATTTGGACTGCTTACATGCTTAAATACGTGGCTGAGCCACAGCCAACATAGCCACACATCCAGCATGTCTAACTGCTTTGCTGCATTAAAAACAAATAACCAATGGAAGTTTAATCAAGGTAAATCCTCCAAGATTACAAGCTATATATGTATGTATAGTACAAATAGAGAGAATTTTGATACTACATGATTAGCTATATTTCCTTTAAGTTAAAATGGCATTCTATTCTTGCACATACTGTCTTGTGCAAAATCATTAATGAACTGTGTCCAAGCTGTGCCAGTTCCACCTCCTACTTGACAACTGAATTCAAGAATACAAATCTGGGAACAGATGGAAAAGTATGCTCACTTGATTACAATATTTAGGATTAATCTAAGGATGAGACAGAATTAATAAAGGAACTCATCCATTAAAACCAGCATTAATAGTTGCAGGATTTTTTCTTTCTTTTTGTGCTATCATAAGACATTACATGTAAAGTCTTTTGGAAAAATAACATAATTTATTATGAAGTCTTTGTTTCAATGTTATGATCTCTTTCTGTCATTGATGTGCATGCAGTGGAACAGATCATTATTTTCTGGAAAACTGGTTTATATATATGTTTATCTTCTGCAAAATAGAGTAACTGAACACTTTTGGAAATGATCACACAGAGAATTACAATCTCTGTTTTTATAAGGCTATATGTCTCATCCACAAAGCCAGTTGTCCCTCAAACATAAAAACAACAAAGCAAAATTACATTTACACATATAATAAAGCTGTTTTTGTACAAGGTAGTTATACAGTAATTACAATGATGCTTCCATTAGAAATCACTCCGAATATCTTTTTCACTTAATTAATTAATTAGGTCCAGGGAACTCAGTCATCGCCGAAATCTACTATTTGCAGTAAAAAGAGAGGGTAATAGCCACATATTTCACAATACAGTATTCTGCAGTTCTGCGAGTATATTACAAAGCTTTATCATACTGGAATCAGTTACAAGGTATTATTCTAACAAAAAGCAAAAGGAAAGGAAAAAACATGTCATCAAATATATGGTACAGAAGCTTACATACAAATACACAAAACTTTCTGTATACCAGCCTAGCTGTCACTTCGGGTGGGTGTTTTGAAAGCAGCGGGCAAGATCCTCAGCTGCAATTCACATCATTCACTTCAACAGACCTACCTCACTGCACACCAAATGAGGGTTTGCAGACATATATGTCATTGACTTGGCTACAGTTTATTTTGAAACTACAGAAATTATTAAATTACATAGACTGAAATATTTTGCAGAGAACTGAGAACGCATCTTGGCTCTTGGCATCATCCATTATACCAGTGATATCATCATCATCTGAGGCAAATCCAAGCAGAGCTATCAAGGAAATTTTGGGCATTCGACCTAGAGCTTTCTTGCTCATGACTCCTGCAGCACAGTCTGCTCAACTCTCATGATGCTACTGATCTGCATGTCCTCTACCAACACTACTTCAGTGTCCTTTAGAAACAGCGTACATTAAATAAACAGAGCATTTAGAAATACTGTGCAGCAATCCAGCACTTACATCACTGGTTATGAATCAACCAAATATACGTGCTGTTTTCTGAGAGAGGACCGAGACTCTGACTCCCAGCACTTGCTCATGTAGGTGACCATTTTCAACACCAAATATCATTGAAACCAGCTCCACTCACAAGCATTTCATGAAACTCAGTTTCAACTATGTTATGACGGAGGGGAAGGCTACCCTCCAGTCAAGCTACCCTCCAGTACCAGCATGGAGTAACAAGATGGAGCTAACTTCAGGATGTCAACCAGCTTTCCTCAGATTATACTTGATTTTAAAATCACTCTCCAATTTGACATGTGGCCTGACTTTAGTGAAAAATCCATACATACCTCTTTCTCCTCTTCCTTCTCATTTAAAACTAAATCACTCATATTAAGCAAGGATGACTTGTTCAAGACAGTGGTTTTAATGGAGTTCAGTATTTCTTTTAGGATAGGCAAAAGTTGTCACAGTCACCTGGGAATGGTTAACTATTTAAAGTTTTGTATACAAAGGGAACCACATGGACAGATTTGCATGGTTATTTTAAATTTTTAGTGGTGGTATTATTACAACTATTTCTATTGCTACAGTTGCCACACATTTCTCCAAGATGCTGATGTCTCCTTACATTGATATTCATTACATGGAACCAGCACTCTTTTATAGCAGCATATTCTTTGTGAGAAAGAGTCTGAGAAACTCATGGCATATTTTCAGCATAAACAACAGCAACAAAACAAAAACACACACACAGAAGAAAAGACCTTCTCCAGCCTTACACACACTTTAAAATTCAAAATACGCTTGACCATCTGAAATGACTTCTGGAAATCAGACAAGACAAAATTCTAGGCCTTTACAGGGATTTCTGTAAACGTGTTCCAGAACGCAAGAACTAAAAACACTTTCCACAGTGCATGAACTTAGATTTTTCTGTACAGTGGACAAACTCAGCAGCTGGACCTTCATTTCCTAAGAGCATAAGGCAATTCTACATGTGTCTCAAAGTCTCTTTTAATTGCCATCAATACCATCTGGGAAAACAACGGGAAAACAAATCCTTATTATGCAGATTCCTAAGCAAGGCACCCTCGCCTGCAAATACTGCCCTCATTTTAATATTATCTCATTCAAATAATCAGATATGCTGACATTCTATTGGTAAATTATCTCTACAGACTGCTTTTCACATGAGGACTTAATTGTATGATTCAGAATTTTTACTGTGAAAGTACCCCTCTGCATCAGCAGAGATATTCCCTTTGATGTTCTAAAGTTCAGTGAAACATCCAAAATAGCCCCAAAACTACATAAAATTTATCTTGTTTCCAATATAGTATATAAATTCTTGCTGTATTCACTGAAAAGACCATCAAAGGTTGCATATTTGGATGTCCTTAATGACAAACTAAGGTTATTCATCAGAACACTCTCCAAATTAGTGTTCAAGTACTCCTCACAAAAAGCAGAAGTGACATTTCATTTCAGAGGAATGTTTTCACATTGTTCTGCTCTAGTCACAAATAATAGCTACCATCATTCTAATAGCTATTAGTACTGGATATAAGAATACTTCTACCAGCTACAAAGAAAAAGGCTGAGACTTTTTGTAGCGAACAATGTTATTAAACTTCAATACACTGGCATTAATTCGCATCTGTTCATGTGTCTTCCTATATTATTTAGTACGCTTTAAGAACTGGTTATAGCAAGGGATCCTGAGCTATATCAAAGGTAAAGAGAGGCAGAGGCTTTATCAAATCTCTAGACAATGCTTGTGGGATTTGCTCTGGATCCATATTTTGCAGTACTTCCTCTCCCTGAAAAGGACAAAACAAAATCTCTGTATTTGAACACTGAAAAACTTGCAATATTCAGTTTCTCAATCACAGTCCAAATTTAAAAAATGGGAACTGTTTTTAAATAAGAACAAAAGAAGAAAGGGATTGACAAAGAGAAAAAAAACCAGTAAGATAGGTTTTTCAAAGCAGATTGCATTAGCGTTTTCCATGAGGTATCATATCTGTTTGGCACTTTTAAAATAAAAGTTTCTAAAGACCTATAATTAGATATGGTGTTTTTCAATATTGTTGAAAACAGTTATAGTTTCCTTGGATTTAAGCCATTTCTATTTAATCTTGACTACATGTGAAAAAAGAAACATATGAAATATTAAAAATAGCCAAAAAAGTAAGTAACTATAATGGAAATGTCAACTATAGCAGTAACAGCAACATTACTATAATACAGCAATTATAACCATTACATCAGCAGGTATGTTTAACAGATGCAGCTAGGGCTTTTGATATTTGTGAGAGACCAGCTCCTCAAGGCCACTAAATATTTACATCCATCAGCTACATGTGCAAGAACTTCAAATCATGTGAGCAATGGTAGAAATATCTGCACACTGCATAGAATACATATGCTGAACCAAATCATCAACTTTGGAATACACTGTTAGTCTGTCCTTCATATGTAAAGACCAGAAACTTCTGTGCATAGTCTGAAGACATATGGTTTAATATGAAAAAAAAAAGGAATCATCAAAGAATTTTGAGAGTCTGACAGACCATTATAAACACTACTTTCCTCTGCAATTCCCAAAGTAAACACGTTTGAGGGCTTATGTTTCTGCACACTCTTTGGAAATATAAGTTTGGGCTTCATTGAAGGATAGAGGCTCTATTAGAGAATATTTGGCTTGCTTTTTATTATAACAAGTCTGCATGTGATTTTTTTCAGAAGAAATCTAATCTGTGAAGCTACATACTCACTGAGTTTGAGTTTGGTCAGCCACATAACATAAAACTTTGCATTTTAAAATACCTTTCATCAGAGGATATTCAAATGCTTTGCTAACATTATCAAGCCTCACAACACCCCTGTGAGGTAGATAAAATACACTGGAGGAAGAGGACTTCATTGAGCATGTTCATGTTAATATCTCTGGGTGGAAAGGGTAGGTCCACTAGTAATGCAAACTAACACAGATATTTAGAGCTTACGGTAAGGCAACAAATAAAAAGTAAAATAGCAAAGGATTCCCTCTTCTTCTGGCTATAAGCAGTCAGTCTTATGCAGTGTTGTATGCCACCAAAAAGTGGAGAAAATGCTTTTCACGAGGATTTCATGCATCCAGCCCAAGAAACAGCATCCTCTTCATCATAGAAGACACAAAATGAGATGGCCAAGATGGATAATAGTAACGATATAGTAAAGATACTGGTATGGTAGCTTGGTTTGCGGATGTGTCTACTGATTCTTGAAGAAAGGGATGCATAGGAATGAGAGGCTAGAAATCAATACTCTTTCCGAGTCACTCTGGTAGTACCTGAAAATGGCAGGTTTTCGCACTTTTCACACTAACACTTCCACTCTTCTGCAGCTGAGGGGAGATATTGCTGCTATGAAGCATTTTTGTAATCTCCATGCCTTCTGAAGGACACAATCAATTAACATGGGTATTCTCTGCATTCACTGGCCATGTGCTCCCTAGTGAGAGTTGATGTTGTGATCAAGTGGTTGTGATGGACTGGGCTGGGCTATAGAAACATTGCAATACATCTACCTTCCTCACTGAGCTGCTGCAATCTGCCTCCTATAAATCCTCTGTAGTTTTTTCTTCTTCATGGCGCAAAAATGTGATAGTATTTGGCCCTAGGATGAATCCATCCCATCTGCAACACAAGCCTCAATAATGCATAAGATTATCATACAAATTACAATTCTACCATCTTACCAGTTTCTCAAATTGAGGATCAAGAAAAAATGAACAAACACATAATTTAGAAGAGTTCTCTAAAACAGTCTACGTGGAATAAAAATAATTTTTAAAAAATAGAAATAAAACAGTTTCCTTAATATTAGACAATACAAATACAGACATACACATACTTCTCTCTCTCCATATTTCACTTTTCTAAGTAGACATAAGTGGTACATCTCATATTTGCAAAAATACTGCCCACATGTAAAATCTGAGTTGTCTATCATAATACATCATGCCGGAGGCTGGTCCACTGCATGCATCTTGGTTAATTCCATGCTTTTGCATAGAATCAGACATAAGACATCCTCCCCTTTTGCTAATTTCCATTTGAATCTTATGTTTATTTATAATACTTGTGCATCATCAGCTACATTACTAATTACTGCACAGGTTGGGTGACCCATTGTGAATAAAACTGCCTCATAAAATTGTTCAGAAGAGGTGGTTCATGGATTCTCTCCAATCAACTATGCAAAGTTTTTTTTTCATAAACACTGTATATGTGCATGATCAAAACTATATTGTTGCACTGATCAGCAGCAAATAAATCTATGTAATTACAATGCAAGAATGAGTCCCCTCTCTCACACATTCATTTTCTCTATCTCTTGCACTCTCTATATAGGTGCAGTTTATTTAAACATGACAATAGGGAGACTGCAGTTGTAACAATTGGCAACTCAAAAAATGAGCCATCATCTTTATAACCATTAAGAGACAATCTGAGTGCTGGACTAGTCAGCAACTAGCAGTGACAGCTCACTTCACATCTCATACTGCCCCCGCTAACAAGCCATTTCATTCCTCTTCTTTCCATCCTTTTTGTTCCTTGCAACACTGATTGTCAGAGATAGTCTTTGTGCTTTGTATAATGCCCATTTTTGATGTAACAGAATTTCACATACAAAATGTGGCTGTTATACGTAAGCATGCTAGAATACAGGCAGGGACAGTACAAGCATGCACAAAATAGTCTTTCAAGGATTTCTGTTTGCTTCATTTTCTTCAAACTGACAGTAACATTTACATGCACCACTTAATATCGTGTTTGGTTTTGTACACTTCAGGAGTGGGTTTCACAAGCATTCATGACCTTCTCTTCTGCAAAACTTCTTGACAATTTTCCATGAGCCTAGAAAAAAAGAAAGCTCCTCCCTGCAATCTTATTTTGTCTTCATGAATTTAATGTCAAGCATCCCTAAAATGTCTCCTTTTTCTCTTGCAGAACTTCATGTCCAATGGTCAGTTGGAAAAACCTTTCAGTGATTCAGGGATTTTCTTAGCCACTGGAATAGTTCTTCTTTATAAAGCCTTTGCCACCGCACGTTGGCTTCCACTGTTTCCACAGCCCGAGAGAAAGAGACAGCAGCTCCCTCTTCGTAAGTCTTTATAAAGTTCTTTAGCTGGAAATACAATTTACAAAGTTAGATTTGCAGGAACTAAAGAAATTAAATATTTTCGGTGCATATAAACAAGCCAAACATTTAGCACAAACCTTCACAATCGTTGAAGTAAATGTAAGAACCTATATTGAGAGATTTAATGCAAAATGTAATAAGACAGTAGAGTCTGTCAATTATATGTGATGCAATTGCTTCAAATTGCACTGGAAGTTATTGACATGTCAATGCCAGATCACATTACTATCATTTCCTCCTTCTCCGCTATTGCCCATCTGCCACACTTTGCAAGACAGCTGGGCTGCTCTGAACTTTTCATTTCTACTTAAGAAACTAAACTGGAAAATCTCCCAATTCAAGTTTATAAGCAAATGTCATCGGAACGTGGCCCTGATCCTCTCCGGATTAATCATAGTTCAAAACAAATTTATTTCATTTTGATTTGCAGAATTATTTTGTTTAGAAAAGGAAGGAATGGTTAGTGTGAAAAGAACAGCAAGGATAGCAAACAAGCACACACTTCATTTTTGAACACTTGAAATAAATTCTTTCCCTTATGAGAAAGCTTGGCTCTTTCCTCAGACCTTTGAAAAGGCCTCTGCTCTTTTCTCAGGTCTATTCAAATCATAGCACTATCATTTTGATTATTATAGTTGATGACCTTGGTGTGCTTTGAATCACCATCCACTTTAAATGGAAAGAGCTGGAAGAATCATCTACACAGTAGGATGCTGGTTACGTTGACTTGTATAAAATTTGATACAAGACTTGTTTTAGCTACACATTGATGACTGGTAAATTCTTATTTTTTAGTGATGTCATATCACCTTATCCACTCAAACTTGACTTCCACTAACTTCTTGTGTACCCACTCAAAACTGAACACCTGGCGCTGCAACTATTTCAATTCCACTACAACTAAAATGTACCTGATCTTTGTACTTTTTGTGATAAGTACTTATTACTTCTTATAATAAGTATAATGGCCAAGTTCCTTTAGAGGAAGTAGAAACAGAAAACCTGTCGGCATTACCATGGAGGTGAGAACTGAGGATACAGTGGGCAAAGACGCGGCAAGGCTACTCAAGGCTGCTTAGCAATGTCCTCCCCAGCTGGGTAGCCTTCAGGAAACCAGCTGCGGCTCTTCTCTTAGTTCCTTGGTCCATTAGATTGCGTTCAGACAAATGGCCATGCACAAACATGATATCACTATTAGAGTTCAATTAATGGCGATTATCTCCTTCTGTGTAAGAACCATGTTATCCATTTGGGATTATGTAGAACAGCTGCTACGCAAGAAGTAACAAACCCTCACAACCCCCTTAGTGGAGGCAGATGTTAAGTTGAAATGAGAGTTCTTCGCAATCTAGGTAAGAAGTACTTAACTCTTAGGAGAAAAAAAACAAAACAAAACAAAACAAACCTGTGATGTCATTTGGCCAGAATATCAAGATTAACAGCTCTTCCCACACTGAAATACTACAAACAAGAGAAGAACAGAGATGGCACTGGCAGCTCCTCTTTTACCACAGTTTTTCAAGGTAGTTTATTTGCTGTGCATCATAGAGTAGAATGAGTAGAAAGAGCTTGTGTCTAACTTCTCAGCTACTAGAGTTTAGAAAAAAGACCAGGTCTACATGTGCAGGCAGACCTTTACTCCAGACTGACTGGAAGACAGTTAAGTGTGTGTTTTTCATTCAAAATCAGTACCTAAGAAAAAGATTTTTCAGTAAATTATTCTACACTCCGAAACCCTGCTTCAGGTTGAAAGTTCAGTTCAGGGTCTGCCACAGACTAATGAAGGAAAAAGAGAAGATTCACTGTAGCAAGATCCATCAGGAAGAGAAGAATGCAATATTTTCGAGTATATGGAGAACTGCCTGCACTATCCATCTCCTTGATAACCTTTCATTCCACTGAGGTACCTTCACGATCTGCTTCTCATCTTCCTACTGCATAGCTGCACAATGAACCTGTGACTCCAGCTGAGCAAACTATACTTTCCCAATAACCAACTGCTGTACCTGGTGTTCAGTGCTGCTTTGGATCAATCACAGAGGGATCTGCAGTGACTCATTGTCCCTGCAAACCAGTCTGGAGGGACAGACAGATTTTTTCTGATTCTTGGACCTTAGCTGCTGCTGACAACTTTTGATCCTGCTCTGCTTCCTGCTTACAATAAAACAAGCCTCATGTACTGAAGATCATTTATAAATTACCTCCATTAGTTCTTCTTCAGTATTAAGGAATTCTGTGACTCCACTGATGAGCTTGGAATTCATAAACAGTGCTTCTCCATACCTGTAAAAGCAAAAGGAAGATACACAGAGATTCAGTGCAAGAGTAAGGTCAGCTCAAAATGAGAAAATAAGTCTCCTACAGCAGGGAAGAATACCTAGCATCCAAGAGAACAGCACTGGGATTAGACAATGCTGCACACTGAAAGTCTAGACTGCAGCATTTTTTAGACCTAAGTGTTTGCAGTTAACTTTTAGTGGGATACTGCTAAGTAGGATGAGATAACTGAAGTCACAAATGAGAGGTCCAAAAAAAGGAGAGGACCAAACTATATAAATGTTTTATGCTTATGAAGCAGCTTTCCATGTAAGAACACCAAGAAACTCAAAATACAAACAGCAAAGAAGGAAAGGAGCAACAACTAGAGTGAAGTGCCCTGAGGAGCCCTTCTAGCTGCATCACTAAAATAAACTTTCTGAAACCCAGCAGCCTTTCCTGAATTTTGCACTCATCCTCCTCATCTACTTTAGCCCTTAGTAAAGTGAACTAAATCAAAACCTCTTGTTCCAGTACCTGATAATTAAAATAAGTAATATTGATAAAAAGCAATACCGCTAAAAATTATCCCCTAGGCCATGATGCAGCATCTTCAAAGAAACAACCAGTCAATGAAGATGAGAAAGCTTGCACGTAGAATACTTGAAGGTATAGCTGGATAGGATATTCATTTGCGAGTAGCAATGACATTCAGCAGATATTTGCTTTCAAATTGTTCACTGAAGTGCTGCTGTTCGACTTGCTCATCTACAAGTTTTCTCAAACTCCCCAAGTATCTGTCTTTTGCAAAATAGATGAAATTGTTCCTAAATTTTTGTTACATGCTGGAATGAAGCATGTGACAAATAGTTAGCCTTACCTGCATCTGCACACAGATCCAAAAAAGTCTCTAGCTAATCTGAACGATTGCATCTGAATGATTGCATTAAGGATAGGAAATCCAGCTCCCCTGTCAGGCTTGCATAAGTAATGCCAATCGACTTCACAGCACTT
>JAUBOD010000038.1:3205907-3216812 GCA_032353885.1 Nothura maculosa | reverse complement strand
ATGATTGCATTAAGGATAGGAAATCCAGCTCCCCTGTCAGGCTTGCATAAGTAATGCCAATCGACTTCACAGCACTTAGGTAAGATAGGTTCAAAATTCAACTTGAAATGAACTGGCATATCTATTGTTTTCTCTTCTACTTCTATTAGTCTGCTATTAAGCTAATTTCCCTTGAATGCTGAGGTACTGTAACCCAGATAGTCCTTCAGAAAGAGAAAGGGAAAGAAAGTGAAATAGAAAAAAAAGGAGAGAATGAGAGGGAGTGGGGAGGAGGAGAGAAGAGAATTAAATGGGAGAGGACAAAGGAGAAGTTTTTGGTTTAGGGGAAATGTCTACTGTGCTGCTTGCAATCTGGAACTTATGTACAGGAAACCACTGCTGCAAATATTAAAATTCCTACTCCCTGACCACTAATAACTGAATTATTCATGGGTATTTCACATCTCTTTTTTTCCAAAACTTCAGCCACACTGACATATACAGATATACAGAGGCAAAGGCCTCCTATGGGAAGTATGGATTTCATGGTCTTTTAAGCACATTTAGGCTTTCTAACAAAGTCCTTTATTGTTACATTCTCAGCTTAGCCTCATAATTGACTGTCTGGAAAATTGGAAGCTTCTCTTGATGGGGTCTTTTGAGAAGGTTACCAATCCACTTTACAGAAGCAACCCCATGAAAATCATTGCAGGTTTTTTATTTTTTCTTCTAGTTTGTGTTGTGTCCACTGTGTGAACAGGAAAGAGCAAAATTCTTTCCACTGAAATCTATGCCTTCACAAACATTTATGCTGCTTACTGCCCATTGTACTTACATGGTAAAAAGCCAGCCACTAATAGCAATTTCTATGTGACCTCTGATGGTAAAAATTCTGGTAAAGCCACCTCCCAAAATGGCATTTTGCAAGAAATATAAACAGACATCTATGAGAAAGTGTTTGCTCTTGCAAATATCAATCTTCCCACTCTTCACAGAAAAGGCAATTGCATTGTAGAAACAAACTCTTAAAAACTTTGGCAATCTGGAACTTCCTAAAAGTCACAGATTCAGCACCTGCTTCTACATTTTCAAAGGTATTGCATTTGTGGGAAGTAAAATTGAGTGAATTTGGCAGCATATTCCACTTACTTTGGCAAATTCCCAAATACCGACAAATGACTCAGTTGGATAAAAGTATTCATAAACACATGCAGGTGCACACACATTCAGAGTGACTTAGAAGGCCATGTCTTGCATGATCAGGTATCAGGAACTTAAACACAGTATTTTCTTTTTTCTTCAATTTTTCTCTAAAGTTAGCAGTTCCACTCTTGAATTCTTTGGTTTTTTTTTAGGAATCTTAGCTTCTAAGTCACTTTGCAAATTGGATATGAGTAATTTTGAAGTTTTTTAAACATTTTCCTTATCTTCTGGGCAGTGTGAATACAAGCATACTATAATAAAGTAAAAGACCAAAAATATTTTGTTACCATTTTTCTAACTCTTTGATATGAAGTATTTTCAAGTCAGAAGAAATAACATTTAAATTTTAATCACTCAGCTATTTGCATTACTGTTTCAAATGTCAACATCTTTCATAATAAATTAAATGGTGAATACCACTGAGATATCATTTTATTAAATTAATGTTTATTACAAAGTATTACATCTTTAAACAAAATTATATGACAATGTATAGTTGTAGAAAAAATATACTTGAAACATAATTCTGATTTAGATTAGCAAAACTAAATCAGAAGCTTAATTTTGCATTATATCATGTCAATGTTTGACTAAATATCTAATTGTACCTTTTGAAAGTCTAACAAATTTTAATCTGTAACCACAAAATGAAATTATTTTTAATACACATCAGGTAGGTAAATTTTGTATTAATTATTTCATTCCACTGGATTGATTCAACTGATGATCAATAGGAACTCTACTGGATGTCCTTTTCAAAAAGGTGCAAAAGGCAAACAGCAAGTGCTGCAAGTCCTCTGATGGCTCTTGTGTTGGCATCAGTGTAGGTAGCATAAAGCTAGTTTGGGATGAAAAGACAGTAATGCTGTTATTTTCTCATAAAAAATATGGTAACAGGTGCTTCATAAAGTCTTGCTGATTATTAGGAAATCAGACAGCACAGTGATGCATACTAAGGAAGATGAATAATCATTTACATTTTAAGTCAAGTTAAGCCATCTTAAATTTTAAAGCAATTTTTTTTTGCTTTAAAAGCAAAAAAAGGGATCTGAAACATTTTTCTAAATTTTATCCATTTTTTTCTACATTGCCTGTAAAAATCCAGTTCTTAGAATAGTCATACCAGAAGCAGAGGCTTCTTTATTTTTAAACCCTTCAGAACTCATAGCTCTTTGGAAATTGCCTTTGAAAAGTGAGTTCCTGCAATACAAACTTCCAAAACTAACTTTCAACCCAAACCTACTTTTATAGCTGACCTTCTTTTAAAGCATACTAAGCTAGAAAATATTATGCACAGGAAGATGGAATAAACTCCCTGATTTTTTTTAGGGAAGTTGTATGGACAGACTCTGAGCTTAGCTCATTTTCTGATGCAGTGACACCAATAGTAAGTTTGTACTTCTGACATGAGGATTTAGTTACTTAAATTTAGCATCTTAAATATACAGTTTTAAATATTCTGTTTTATCCTACATGGCCTCCTGTGAACCCATAAGTGAGCAGATATCCAGCAGGTTATCTAGCAAGTCTGTCAAGACCATGAGGGTGGTTTGGCTCCCCTGGGGTGTCCCAAGCTCTTGAACACCGGTGCTTAAGAACCTGAACTTCACCAAAGAATCAGTCCCTTCTAATCTCTCAGGATCAGATGATTTGTTGTGAAATCTCTTAGACCCTGAAGAACTAAGAAAAGCCTCAGTGTTTGAATTTTTGACACATCAAAAAGGATTTTTAAAGTGTTCAGTGGGCTTCTCATTAAAAGCTTTAGTACATGTGCAAAGATAACATAGACAGGTATGGAAACAACACTGTCTCCTTCCTGTTCATTCGTATTTGATTTCACCAGTAGAAATCCTTTAGAAAACTGACATATTACTAAAAGGGTTTTTTTTTTCCACAGTTCTACCAACATGCTTAAAGAAGAGTTTTTTTTCTCTCAGATTTAAAAATAGCATATTTTTGGGGAACTGACATTATTTTTAAAAAAAATCTATGCAAAAGTAGGATTGCAGCAATTGACATATGGGCAGAATTCATTATCACAAATGCAAACACAATACAGTAATAGATATTCAAACAGATGATGACCTGGAGATAAATTTTTCCATAAATGCATGTGGGAATCTATAAATAAATGTATTCATGATTCATATTTATATATCCAATGTTTAGAGATGTATCCTTATTTATGGAAAAAGAGAAGAGATTTATATATCAATTCAGGAATCAGTATATAAAACACCAACATGAATAATACCAAGCAAAAAAATGTGAAAATATTTTTATCTTTACCTAGCATTTAATATTTTCCATTTTTCTCTGAAAAACTTCCAAGCAAGATCCCTTCCATGTGGATTTCGAGCTACATGGATTATAACATCAATTGCATCCTGATCCAGGACAACTTCTGAGTTGAGGGATAAATTCAAAAGCCTTGAGAGAGAAAAAAAAAAGATAAAGAATTTAGTTTCATCCACTTCAACATATACTCTAAGAATAGCATACCTAAAGTCTCTCAGGAAGAGAAGAAAAGAAAACAAAATGGAAAAAAAGAGACTGTAAAGTGGCTTAAGTCTCCAAGTGAATTTATGATTTTATTTCTGCGATTCCAAAGATCAGACTAATTTCTGAATCAGGAAAATTTTGACTTCTGATGGTTATTCTGATACTTATATTCTCCAAGTTCAGAATCAGTGCATTCCTATAAGAAAGAAGTCAAACAATGCAGGTAGGAGACCTCTGTGGTGGGCAAGAAGCTCTTGCGAAAACTTAAAGAGAAAAGAAGAGCACACACAACATGGAAGAAGGGTCAGACCATGTGGAAACAATATAGAAACCATCCTAGGCATATGAAGGAAAAGAAGGTGATTGAAAGTAGTTAGCACAGATTTACCACAGGGAAGTCGTATTTAACCAACCTGGTAGCCTTCTGTGATGGGATGACTGGTCGGATAGATGATAGAAGAGCTCTGGGTTTTGTCTACCTCGACTTCCGCAAGGCTTTTGACACTGTCTCCCATGGCATCCTCGTGGGGAAGCTCAGGAAGTGCAGGTAGATGAGTGAATAGTGAGGGGGACTGAAAACTGGCCGGATGGCAGACCTCAGAGGGTGGTGATAAATGGGGGCTGAGTCTATTTGTATGCCTGTGGCTAGGGATGTCCCTCAGGGGTCAGTACTGGGCACAGTGCTGATCAACTTGTTCATCAATGACTTGGACAAGAGTGCACCCTGACCGGGTTTGCGGATGATACCAAGCTGAGTGGAGTGGCCGACATTCTGGAGGGCTGTGCTGCCATCCAGAGGGACCTGGACAGGCTGGAGAGTTGGGTAGAGAGGAATCTCACAAGGTTCAACAAGGACAAGTGCAGGGGCCTGCACCTGGCGAGGAATAACCTCAGGCACCAGGACAGATTACGGGTAAAGGATTTGGGAGTTCTGGTGGACAAGTTAACCATGAGTCAGTAGTGTGCCCTCGTGGCCAAGAAGGCCAATGGGATCCTGGCTGCATCGGGAGGAGTGTTGCCAGTAGCTCAAGGGAGGGGATCCTGCCCTTCTGCTCAGATCTGGTGAGGTCGCACCTGAGGTATTGGGGGCAGTTCTGGGCTCCCCACTGTAAGAGGGACGTGGAGCTTCTAGAGAGAGTCCAGCGTAGGGCAACAAAGAAGATTAAGGGAGTGGAGCATCTCTCCAATGAGGAAAGACTAAGCAAGCTAGGCCTGTTTAGCCTGGAGAAGACTGAGAGGGGATCTTATCAACATGTACAAATAAATGAGAGGAGAATTAAGGGAGGAAGGGGCCATCTCTTCCTGTTGGTCAGCAATGACAGAACAAGGGACATGGATTAGGGTGACACACAGGAAGTTCCATCTCCACATGACGAAGAACTTCTTTCCTATGATGGTGAGAGAGTCCTGGAACAGGCTGCCCAGGGAGGCTGTGGAGTCTCCTTCTCTGGAGATCCTCAAAGGCTGCCTGGATGCCGCCCTGTGCCCCCTGCTCTGGGTATCCCTGCTTGAGTGCGGGGGTTAGACTAGATGACCTCTAGAGGTCCCTTCCAATCTCAACCATTCTGTGATTCTGAGGTATATAAATAACGTTTTTCTACCTGTTAAGCAAATTTCTGTCATCGCTGCAAGTTAAGGCTTCTAATAATATTTTCTTTTCAGATACAGCTGTGATAGAATGAAATTTCATCCAAATGAACTCCCATACATCTTCATCCATCAGTGAAACTCCTGTACAGTAGACAATGTCTCTGACATTAAGTGGGATTCTGAAAAAGAGATCAGCAAGAATAAGCATGATGTTAAATAAGCTTTTTCTTGATACTGTAAATGAAGGAGGAACATTATTACTTTTAGGAGATTGCAAAATACAAGAGCAACAGTATCCACTTCTTGCTGGAATATGCTTAAAACCTAGTAACTCTTTACTTGCACTAAGCCATCCTGATGGATTTTCTAATAGTACAATACATGTACTATTGTACAATACATTTCTTTCATAACATTGTCACAGTGTTAGAAGAGAATAAATTGTGGTCTTCTCTTTCATCAATACATAATGTACTACATAACCTGCAGGACACCTCACAAATTCTCCAAATTAGGCATGGGACATAATCACTCTCTTTCAGGGCTCTAAGCCAAATCTCCTCTTGTCCTTATGCTTAGGTCTTAAAATGGGAGTGAACAGCCCAAACCTCCTCCTTGCCTATGTTTTAAAGCATTGTTATATTTGTTCTGTAATGTGTAGATAAGGAAGGATGCACTCAAAAAACACCTCTTAAATTCAGTATATTCAGAAAATAAAATTCAGAGATCTGTTCACTTATTCAGCATATGAGTATAAAGACACTGATACTTTTGGGTAGTTCTGGATGAGAGGCTCAAACAATATAAACTCAGGCTACAATTAAATCAAACAAGCTCCTGAAGCTGAATTCAGACCTACTAAAGGATTTGCATTTGCATCATTTCCTTATGAAGAGATCTGAGTGAGGCTTTCAAATTTCTGTCCTACATACATTTCCAAAACAAATACTACAAGCTGAAATATTTTCTAGTGGAGGGTAAATCGAGTCTAGAATTTCTCTGAGAAATACATTTCTGACTTTAAAAGACCTCTCTTTTTTGCCAGTAAAAATTACAGCAAAAGTTTTAAGTTATGAAGAGCTGAGTTAAAACACTCAGCTGAAAGGTGGCCAAATGCAAGACCTGTTCGGAGAACCTGGACATAGATTAGCCTACTGTTAGTGTCTGGACAGTAACACAGTGAGACAAAGAATAAAATTACCTCTGTAAAATCTGGTAACAAATCTTATACTATACAAAGTGAAAAAGTTGCATCAAGGCTTTCGTTCTAAGAAAAAAGCACTATGCAAAAGACCAGACTATACTAGTCAAGAACCAAAACGGCTCCTTGGTTGCCATCTATTCACTCTTTAGAGAAATTCTTTTTCCCCTAAAACTTTTTTGTTGTTGTTTTCTACTCAATGGTGACTAGTTTTGTTAAAAAAATATCTTCAGCTGATCTCTTCGGCCATTTTTGTATCCCTGGGAAACTAAATCAGCATGGTTTTTTAGCATTTCAAAGTTTGGATGGGTCACCAGTGCTTCAGGAAGAACCAGGCAAGGTAAGAAACTATTTTGATAACTGTGAAGGGATAAAAACTGTTCTTGCCTCTAAGGGGTCCCAACAGCTGTGATGTTTTTATGAGGTGAAGCATAAAAAGAATCTGTAGCTAAATCAAAGCAAAACTGTAAGAAAAAGATCACCCCTTCTCCTTCTGGCTGAGGACTTTTGGAGATTTAATGCCTACTGCTTTTTTGTTGTGCTTTTTTTCCTAGTAGTAGAAGTACTAAAAAAGTCCTGAGGTTGTTTTTATTCATATTCCCAGGCTAGTGTAGTCATCAACTCACAGGATGCATCTGCAGGCTCAGTTACAGTCATATGAATACTGCTGCTTCCTGAAAAATTTATAGCATAGGCCTATGCTAACCAAACCACACAGGGCTGGCTTGATTAGCGCTGGGATGTCTTGCATTTGATGCGGGCACACACAGACATTTATTCAGGAGTAAACTCTTCAAAGCAAAACTGAAAGGGTAAGCAAGAGACCTTCAACCCATTTTAAAGGTCGTAGGAATATAACACTCTTAACTATGCTCAGCATATACTAGCAACTTTTTTTGCTGAAGTAACCTGTTACGTGCAATGCCATGAACTGCTCCTATCTAGCCAGGCTGGACTGATGCATACAATGCAGATCCTAGACTGGCTCAAGATCTTGTTCCTCTACTTCTGCCACCACATCACTGGGAGCACATCCCATCCCTAGCCATAATATGCAACCAGCATGACTACAGCTTGACCACACAGGTATGCCATTTCTACATTCCATTGCCTCATAATTGCTACACCCCCAAAAATGCTGCTTCCATGGTTCTTTCTTCTTGATGCTTTTTTAGCTTTTCCTAGTTTTTTTCTCTTGATGTTCTAAAGAAAAAAAAAAGTTACTGAGTCTCCTAAGACCTACTCAGGACCAAATGATCTTGGCCTTTGTCTGGTCTATATAACCAGTGGTCTCTATAGAACAGTTATGCCAAGATTAAGGAAAATGGAAAATTCTTAATACTCATCTGATCCATTAAGAGAATTTATGATTAAATATAAACAGTGAAGTAGTCACCATTATGATGAAACATAAACAGTTTCACAGTTAGTCACCATTACATTCATTTACCATTCAACAGTAGTCACCATTTTCACCAGCCCTTTCAGGCTACTGCATTTTGAATCTTAAAGTCTGAGTTATCATTAGTAAAATCTGAGCTTCAGAACTATTTTAATGAGTTGAATTTCCACTTCACTGTAATGAAATTTCCACCTATTTTTCAAAAACTGTATGCAAACAGAAATTGCATACAAGTGAAAAGAAAGAAAATTAAGACAAGAATTTAAAACAAGAAATCAAGAAATAATAAAATTAATGGAGCAGATATTTAGCTGCTGTCTTTGTACTGCTTTTTATTAAGTTGAGAGTGTGGCTCTCAGTTTTCTAGATAGCTGCAGCTTTATCAAAGACTCGGGTTAGAAGTTCCTGTAACATATATATGCAGCTACCACATAAACTGCCATTTACTGCATACAATACAAAAGCAATAATAATTATCATTGTTTCTTGTTTTATTCATTTTCTAGTTTATTTGTTCTTAAAGCACAACTTCTACATGGGCTGTATGCAGCTATGATGCATAAGCATCCATGCTAAATTACAAGGAGTAGGAAACGTTATTCTAAGAATGGGATCAAATGACTGTTTGTCTTAAATCTGTTTTTTCCTATGATATTTAGGTATGAAGAACTGAATCCAAACAAACCTTATTTCAGTGACAGAAGAACTTTGTATCTTGACACACACACACTAAATCATTTTTTAAAAGCACATGTAGTTCTTGCTGAGTTTTGCTGGCAGAAATAATTTCTTTGTTTTCTTTAAGTATTGCAACTCAGCCAAACAGACACTTCGCAGAACTATAAGGTACCTGGAAAAGATAATCCTCTACTGGCTGACTGCCTCACTAATTCAAATAGGAACTGTGTGCTGTAAAGGAGGATGGTCACTCTGTATTTGGGTACAGCAAACAGCATACATAGCTCAAGATGGACATCCAACCCCAGAGGAAGATAGCAACCTCACCTGTGAAGTTAACATTTTTGAAAGAAACAGTTAAACATATAAGGACACTATCGTTCACATTCCCTGTGGTTTTAGCAGCAGTGTAGTCAGTAACTGCAGGATAATTTGCATACTCTGAGAAGGAAAGAGGACTTAAGAGATTGATGGCAATGATCACATGCCCACAACCTAGATACCACCATGCTTTTTGTTAATGAAACTCTACTGCTACCAAATCTGTAGCAGTATACTTGCAGCATTGCAGTAGATCTTCTCAAAATCATCCAATCAAGTGCTCTAGGGAAGATTTTAGATTTCTATGTGTAAGCTAAATCATTAGGATAACATGGAAAACAACAACAACAACAAAACACAAATGAAAACATCAAATCAAATACTGACTTAAAAGCCTTCACTTCAGACACTACAAAACCTACAGCTATGAAAAGCTACAAATCATTCCTATGAGAGTCTCTTGTAATCAGGACTGTAGACAAGGGGTTCCTTTTTATGGAAATGTAAATTGTTTATGAAAATGTGAATATCCCAAAAGTCACTTCTCTTTAGCTGCTGCCTCAATAGCTGTTGCCTCCTCATTTAATTTTTTCCCTTTGTGGAGATTTTTGCTTTCTCCTCCCTCTACTTATTACAGACCTGTATTTCATCATTATCTAAACATACAAAACCTCTCCAGTCTACAGATTTTTTTAGTTTTATAACTTCATGGAAAATGTTGTGTTAAGACTGCAGTTCCCTGGCACTACATCAGCACATGCAATGTTTGCCTCCTGCATTAATTGAATCAAGTGGATAAAATTGACTGTTGTTTGAGTCTGCTTAGGTAGTAATACTATAAAATGCATTTCCTTGCTACATGAAGCCTCATCTGGGCTTCAAGGCCACTCTCATTTTTAAAGAGCCAATATGATTGATGAATACTTCAGAAGAATATAGATAAAAATTAACTTTTGAAAGCATTACTATAAATGGCTTTTATTTGAACACTGATCCAATTTATTTAACTTTCTTTTTCTTGCTTAAGAGATATGATGGTGAGGATGAAATATATGGCTAGCAGAGATCTTGTTTAAGAATTAAACACTTTGGGAAAAAGAGTTAAAAATTAAACAACTAGAAAAAAATTAATTAAAATCGTGCTGTGCCTTTACAGAGATTTTTTTTTCAAGACTGAATAATAAAGCTCTACAATGAGCTAAGAATAATCTTCTAAGTTATAATTAATTGGTACATACTTGCTCCTATTTAAAGTATGTTCTAACAATTGGAGATACATTTACAATATTTGACCATAATTATTTATCTTCTGGGCAAACTGTGTTCTCTTTTTTTTCAGGGTAATTGCACACAGTTTTTTTGAGTAAGTGACAAATCCTAATAGAATGTCGAGTAACATTCAGCAGAGAAAATTAATCTGAAATATTATTCAATACTTTTGCTGTTTAACATGTAGCTTAAGTCTATTTCTCTTGACAACTGTATTTATATCCTTGTTTAGCAGGTTACAAAGCTCAAGTAAGAAGTAACAACAAAATATTGACTCATATAGAGCAATGCATGGGCACTTTGTTGGCAGGCATGTAGTATGGATTCTGCTAGGAGTAACAGCAAAGCACAGTTTATTTTCTAAGATGGAAACCGCAAAGATTGCATTTCCATTTGTTTAACAAAGTCTAGAAAAGCTACACTGCCTGCAAGACTGTACACACACTGTTGGGGAATGTCCTTTCTCATGGGATGTCTTGAAGACAGAGGACAGAAAACTGAGGCAAAAAGCTGTGATGGGCTTGATTATTTTGGGTGTTATTTTATGCGGGGAACACTAGCTGAGGATGTGGCTACCCTGGGTCTCTGTAGGAGGGCTGTGTACAGAATCCAGGTTTCCTGATTCTGAATCCTGTGGTTTGGCCAGTGATAGGACAAAGACAAGGGGTAATGGGTACAAGCTGAAGCACAGGAGGTTCCACCTGCAGGTGAGGGGGAATTTCTTTACTGTGAGGGTGACAGAGCAGTGGAACAGGCTGCC
>JAUBOD010000038.1:3189720-3200110 GCA_032353885.1 Nothura maculosa | reverse complement strand
GGCAAAAATGTCATGAGCTTGAAAATAGCCCACATTTCTTTCTTCCCACAAAACTTCACTGAATTTTCTCAGCAGAGACAGGACCCCTGATTCCCAGGAAGAACACTAGGCAGATCATGCACAATATCTCATATATCTTCTGAAGGAAGAGAACTACATAGGTAGAGATACTCCATTTCCTCTGATCATCTCTAACGTCTGTGGAGTTCTGTTTTCACTCTGGTTGCACAACCCCACCAACATCAGCCTTTCTGGGACATTCCAGTCAATACTTCTGGTCTGTTTCATAAGACAGAGAGGCCACTATGAGAACTTCTAAGGGGAATTTTCAGCAGCAATTGGACTCATTGTAGGCAAGGAGAGGAACAGGCATGGATACATATATTCTTTGCAAATGTCACCAGCTTTCCATCACCAAGCATTGTCAGAGAAGGCTGGAAAAAGACCAACAGCATGAGTTGCTTCTTCTTTGCAAAGAAGCAAGCACCGAAGGATTCCTGGGGATTCTGTGTTAGTTTGCAGCAAATTCACACACAGCTGCTAAGGGCACCAAATTGAGAAAAAAAACCCTCTTACTGATCAGAAAGAGCACAAAATGGCACCTGTTGGATGTGCTCTCTGCATGTACCTTGCACTAATTTGCTTGCCCTTCGTACTTGAGTTAGCTATTGTTTCTCAAGTGCTAAATGAGCGAGAGGAATGACTCAAACATCATGTTAATTACAGTCTTATTATAGAATCATCATCATTTTTCTGGTGGAAAAAGAAGGAAAACAGATCAAGACGTTATTTTCAGGTTTCAGCCTGAGTTGTTTTAAACTGACTGAAGATCATATGGGGTCTCTTTGATTTAGTGGGAATCTGAACCTTCATAAATGAGCAAACTGTGAACCCCTATAATTGCTGTTTCTGTGAAATACAGGCTAATTTTATGTCCACCAATCTGCTGGAACATTTCTCTGCTATTATTAGCAGTCTTTGCAATGTTTTTTCAATATAAGTAGATATGAAATCAGTTTGCTACTATTTTAGTTACATTCAATACATGCAACTGTTCTCAGAACAGCAATTGGTAATTTCTGGGGTGGAGAACAGAACTAATCCTATAATCTTAGCAAATAAATAAAAACACAGCTCTGGCTTCTTTGGAAGCTGTACCCTTATTTATCAGCTGACTGTCAATCCCAACTCTGTAATTACACTATTTGTTGTGGCTATTTTTCAAATCTGTGCAGTTCCTTTGGAGAAATGCAGTGCTTTAACTTAGCAGCTATTCTTTTCCTCTGGCCTGCTGTGCGGCCTTTATCATAATACTCATCATATGCTGGCAGCCACAATCTCATGCTCCCAAGAATGGCCCCATAGAAAGGCTAAGATGAATCTTCAGATGGCTCCTTGAATTTATTCCTTCCCTCTCTTGCTATTGTAAGTAAAGCAATAAGCTTTTCTTTTTCCTGATACCACCTTCTTCAATCCTGTTGGAAAGCATGAAGACAAAGGATGGAAAAAACTTTGCTGTGACAGCTTTTTAACACTGAATAATCTGCTGCTGTGCATGTTAATAGATGGTGCTACGTTTGATTAACTAATTTTGCAACTGAATATCTAAGTAAATTATATTTGCTGATTGTTTTCAACATTTTTTCTCTGTAATTTCCTCTTTGCATAGTTATATGCTGATTGTTGCAGCTGACAATAACAATTCATAAAGAACCATGGGGTGTATGTTCCATAGTAAATATATGTGGTATCACTGTACACAGAAAAGTCATTCCACTGCCTCCTTTCCTATTTAAAGGTATCATCATACTTTAAGGATTTTTTATTTTTTAATGTCCAAGTCACAGACTAGTAATTTCCAATGTCATTTTATGCCTGGTTTTGAAAGACAGGCAGGTACTTAGTAAGTCAGCATGCCTTCAAGGGGTTTTTGAAGTGTGCAAAGTCAGACAGATATATATTTTAATTGCAAATAAAAAACTAATTGGATGACTATGAACAAGAAGTCCTACATTCCTGATAACACTTTTGCAGACTACTAAATGATCGGTCCTGAGAACTTAAGTCTTTTCTCTTTTTCTTTTTAATGAAAGTCACATATTTTTCTTTAAACTGAAATATTACCAGATCATATATTGATGCAGAAATTTCTATGCTGTCTCCCACAATGATCAGAAAATATATCATTCTTCCCAAGAGGCTGCAGTCTTAACTTGTACTATGTACTCATCATCTACAGAATACTACATTATAAAGTAATCTTCCATTTACAGTATTTGGTCTTCTTTCTTCTCAGTCCCTCTGTCTCTAACCTTTTACTATTTTTACCATTTAGCATCTTCTGGTGTCTTGCCCAGACCCAGTTTCCATGTTTGTCTGTCAATGTTTTTCCTTTTTTGCTTTCCTCTTTTACATTTCTCTTAAAAAGCCAGATTCATTCCTGTTAGCATACGATTATCTGACCTTAATGCTGGCAGGGGGTGTATTAGTCTCCTCTCCACCCACTCATACACACAAAGTCAGGTAACTCTCTCTGAAACCCCACAGCCATTTTTAAAGAGCAGCTGGTGACCTCCACCATTCAGCAAAAGTGGGTACTGGAAGAAAAGAAGGAAGAGCATTCCTGCAGCATTACCTCTGAGCTGGAGAAAAGAGAAATGTAAATTACTGTTTCACTTACCGGTTTCTATTGCTGGATATCCAGTCAGAGATTAATGTTGCAGCCTGCTGGTGACAGTGTTTGTTACCAAAGCTGCAAGCCAACATGATGACTTCACGACGCAATTCTCTGCACAAATTAAAGACAGCAAAAAGGCTGCATTAATAAATACATTTGATTATTTACAAAAGTCATTTCCGAGAAGATAATGAGAGCAGCTGATAACATATATCACAGATAATCTAGCTATACAGATTTCAATGTCAACTAAGTGCCTTCAGCAGCTGCAACATCTAAAAACAAGTCATGGGCCAAAATCAGCCCTCATTTATAGTTATGCTGACTTCCTGACTTCTATGTTCACATGCGTCCAAGTTCTTAAATATTTAGTGCAGTCAAGTATTAAATTAAGGCTTAACAAATCATTTCTTGTTTGTAAACTCAAAGGAATCTTTTTTCACAGCATTGTGCTGCTCTCCATAATATCCAGTAAGCAAAAACAAAAGAAAGGTAGAGCTAGAACAGTATCACACAGAAATATAAGAATATAACTGTATTCATGTTGGTAGGGGGCTGAAGATCACGCCAAATTTTAGCAGAGTGCTTTATTATAACTATATCATGCAAAAAAAAAAAAGGAAATATAACAATGTAACAGTACTCATGTTGGTAGGATGCTTGAACAAGAGACTTGTTTAAATTATTCGTTGGCCATCCAAGCTTCAGATACATTGATGCAACTTGCCTTAAAATATACTCCTGGGGGAGGAAAATATATTCGGTGTTACTACTAATTTTTCATTTTTTACTCAAAGTTGAAATATTATTGACTACTGAGCTTTTCCTTCTTCCCTTCCCCTGAAATAACGTCACATTTTCCAAAAGTTTGGATTCTCAATACATGCCCATACACAATCCTCCTTGATCTCTAGAATGAGAAGTAATCTGTAGAACTGCTACTGGATTTGTAACATTGTGTTAGCCATTTTTTTGTATGAAATATATCAACTAAAAAAAAGAGATCCTTAAGGACTATTTTGAACTCATTATACACGGTTGAAAACTTGCTAGAATGTCAACAGGTTAATGTCTACCCTACGGCCAATCTCAAATACACTGTGCATGTTCACTGGTAAAAGAATATTGTTTTAATATCCATAGTAATGGCAAAATGTTACAGAAGTGCAGACAATTGATTTCAGAATACTTAATAATGTGTGTTGCAAATGAGATTTGGATATGTCATGATACTATATTTCAAGTATAGGTTCTTTGTATGTTTAAAAAACAAAGTAAGCACAAGATGCTTTTTACATTACTTTTACTTTTTACATAGTAGACATATTTAAATACTCTGCTGGTTGTACTGAAAACAATGACAGTTGTTTTACTCACAATATTCTGCCAGAAGAATTCACATATTTGAAAAAGAGAAATGAAATATAAATGACTGCACAGAAGAACATCTATTTTATTGTTATGGTGCATGAGCAAGTGTATGATGAGAAAAACAGATTCATATGGCATAACTTTCCACAGTAGATATGGTATTCTGTGACTAAAAGGACTTTTTATTTCCTCTACTATCATCTCTACTTTCAAATCTCTCACTGGTTGTGATAAAACACAATCCAGTAGTGAATTTTACTGTTTTTATTTATTAAAATAGCATTTTCTTTACACAGCTATGTTTAAAATGGAAATCAGCAGTGGCAGACTCGTATGATTTTTTCTTAAGAATTTTAATGACAGACTAAAAGCGCAAGTTATTTCAATGTCATTTTATATGGTTGGCTGGTTGCACATACACTTAAATTGTAAGTTCATAATGAAATACTTTAAATATGTCACTATTAGTCCATAAAATATATGCTCCAAAAATAATTTTCTATGCTAGCAGGTAGCTCTGTATGTGTAATATGCATACATAATTATATACACACATGTAGCCGGTCACCTATGGATTTCTGCTTTGTGACTAGTGCATGTCAATGTAAACATGTCCACACACAAGTGTATTTAAGAACTTCAAGTATTGCAGTCTTCAGACTACATAATATTCTGCACAGTATTTTGACCATTCATCATGTGCCGACTACCTAAAACTCACTTTATATACATTTTCACTCTTGGCAAGTAAATCCTGTGTTTTTTGTCCAATGTTTTTTGGGGTTTTTTGCTGTTGTTGTTTTTAGGGGGTTCTTTTTTAGATTTCAGGTAAAATGTCAAAATATTTGCCATGTCTATCTTAATTATCCTCTGCTAGCTGCTGCTGCTGTCCCTTCAGACCCAATTATGAATGGGCTTTTGATTCAATGGTGAACTAATCCTTGTTACTTACAGCACGTATGTTGAATGTCTCTTTTGTTGTTAGAAATAATAACTAGAAATTTCTAATGCCTGCTATGCCTGCATTTGGTGTCCTTGTTGATAGGGGGCCTCAATCTAAACAGAGCAACTGGGTTCCTCAAAAGAGAAAATTTGGTAATGGATTATTTTTGCTGTTTTAAGTTCAATAGTTTATTTGTCATAATATTTTATAGGTGGAATAGCTACCTTTCCTTTTACTAATATCATATGCCTCAAACAACAGTTAGCACTATTCAAATGCAAATGAATCAAAGCTTGAAGAAAAGCTGTGTTTAAATACAGAATAATTAGAAAGTTAATATCTTTAGGTCAGTAACAGTATCTAACGGAGACAGTTCATCTCTTGCCAATGAAAGAAAAACAAACATACAAGAGAGAAAGAAAATGGAGACAGAATATATATCTCTTACATTGAAGATGTTGTAGCTTTCTGTGCGGTCCAGCAATTTGTCTAGAGGATAAAGAGCTCGGCTGGCAGCATGCCAAGGCAGAAAATCCTTCTCTTCAGAAAGATATCTGAGGATTTCCAAAGGAATATTCTGAGGCAAATAGCCAGCTCTGCACCAAAGAAGACGTTAGTATTAATTAGAATTTGCAGAAGATACAAGATGATGCAGAAATGACTTATTTCCAAATGAAACTAGAAGGCAGAAGGCACGATAAACATTGTTAACAACATCAAAGCCCACCTTACAAAAAATGAAGCAGTCTCCTGCAACAGGCACACACATGTAAATATACAGTGAAGAAAGCTACACAGGATATCCTTATTTTTCATAGATTGTAGTGATTATATTAAAAAAAATGAAGCACAGTGCATTAACTGACTTTATATAAAAGGCAAAAAGGGAGGCACAGAGGCACAGAACATTTCTACTGGTAATTGTGAAGAAGCAGCTTTTGGTTTCACTGTTCTCCTCACTCTTTTCCCTCTCCTTCAGAATTGCCTTGTTTTGTATCCTTTGTAAGCCATTTTGGAATGAGTTATTCTATTAAACTGAAATAGAATACAATAGCAATGCTTAGGTTAAGGAAGCTTCAGCACTTTCCATATAAACTCTATTTTTTCAAGGGTTTAAAAAAATCACTTAAAATTTTGCCCCATTCTTTCACTGGCATAAAAGACATCTTCTTGCAAGGGAAAGATTTTAGCAAGGTTTCAAGAAGGCTGTTTAAATGAATAGCTTTACAAGTAAAGTACAATACGGATTCAAGCATTTGAAAGCTGCTTTTTAAAATTCCATACTGGAAACATAAAGCTTTAGGATTTGTAATCATTTTCTTTTTCAGAACAGCATTATTTCTTAACTATCCAGACCACAGAAACAAAGCCTAACTCTGTGGGTGCAAGCTTTCCAGCAAAACAAATTCTCCTCTGGAGGCATGATTATAACTCCCATGAGAGATCTGTACCTACTTAAAGTGGAGATAACGATTTTGTTTTTATTAAACACTAAGTCAGAAGTTGGATTCCACAAGCATCAATTTAACAGAGGCTACAGTCTGATATATTCTCATAGACTACCTTTTCTCTTCATTGAATGTGAATGTTTTCTTTGATTTCCATCACAGTCCAGGGAAAAACATGCACACACACAAATTAAGCAAAGAAAATAGACTACTATGGAAATGAACCAGGACATATACTTGGAGATAAATTCTGATCTCAACTGTAACAGTATAAATTAAAAACTACCAAAATCTTTGGAATAGACTGTTCTTTTTGGTACAGTCCACAGCTAGTTCCTTTTCAGCAGCATTGCATTCATGTAAGTCACTGAACTTCACATTCCCTCCTAGAAGAATTCCACCCTGTTCTCTTACTGTTCCAAAGAAAAAAATGAGTTAATGTACCCATCTTCAGAAGGCTCTAGCCTTAGAACAACCCCCTCTCCAGCCTGCTTCAGGCCTCCTTCGTCTCTGCTCCCTTTGCAGCACATGCTCAAGCAAGAAAAACAAGAACACTTGGGAACTGAACAGTTCACTGAGTCACTCAAGAACTGAACAGATGTGAAATTCAAATGACGCTGCTGGAGTAGGACAGAAAAGAAAATGCAATGCATCTGAAGACAGATAAAATAAAGTAACTACTTTATTTTTGTAGGTCTTACAGAAGCTGCAGCATATCACAAAAGTATGTTCTTGGTTGCAATACTTTTTAAAGATGCAGAACGAGAAGAAGACTCTGAACATTGCAGAGTTAAACATCTTGGAGATGATGTTTAACAAAGAGTTAAACTTGCTTGAAGTTGCATAAGCAAAAATGGTTCCTAATGGGGTTTGCGATTATTGTTACTGATAATTTGATTGACATAAGAAAGTGTCCACAAGGAATAAGAGTAATGGCTGTGGGAAATGTGCCACTTAAGGAATAAACAGATGAACGGTTATTATAGCTGTACTAATGGACATTTAAGATCATGCTCCTGAAATTAAGTCTCTCTATGCTAAGTACAAAAGAAATCATCACTGCAAAACAAACATATTATTTCTTTTTAAGATTAACTTCTCTAGAAAGAATCATAAAAAGTTAATTCAAAGAGATGTTACTTATTCATGAACTTTCTGCTTTCCTAATCTGTTTCAAAATTGTGATTTGCTGCTGATGCTCCTCATCCTCTTCAAAATGGAAATTGTTGCTCGCTTCATCTTACTGCTGGTAGGTTGCAAGTTATTTGAACTCTAATTCTTCCTGTCTCTCCCCTCATCCCCCACTTTTCCTTGTGCTTCCTCTCAGCTGTATTCCTTCTGACATAAAAATAAGACAGCAAACACTAAGCTTTTCCTGTTTCCTCCCAAACTTCCTCTACTTTATGGGTCTTACCCTCCAAGAGCTTAGACACAGTATCATCAAAATCAGCTTTCCAGATACAGAGAATCAATCTCAAGAGTGAAGTTTGGATGAGGGCAAAACCTTACAGATCACATTATTACATAAGTACCATCACACTCAGCACCTCAGGTTTTGAAGGAAAGTTGCTATTGCTGCTGAGCTCAATGTCAGACTCTGTGTCAGCATATGCTAGGCAAGTGTGCTTTAAGTACAACTACTAGGCTTGGTTTCCAAGATAAAATGAAGAGACATATCTCAAATCTGCCTCTGATGGCACATAACATAGAAGTATTTCCCTGCAGAAAACAGACATTTTTCTGGAGTTTTCACTTAACATTATTCTTTATGTTCTATAAAATTTTATTCTACGAATGCCTACAGAAAGCTATTATAGTCCTATTCTTTCAACCTCAGTCACTAATCTGTGTTTATGGACCTGTTTTTCCAAAACCACTACCATCTGCCAAACGATATGCCATTAAATAGCTTCCATCAAGAGTTATGGATAAATAAATTCATTGTTTCACTTTTTTGTTTGTGTGTAAAATGTGATATATAAAATATATTATAAAATATTAAATGTGTATATGAAAGTTCAAAAAGTCTGAGGAAGATTTACAATCATAAAAGAAGGAAAGAGTTGTTAATGGCCAGGTCAAATATTCAGGCTACTAATTTATGGTATTCATAGTTGAGAAAACATGATACAAGGAGAAGGTCTCAGTCTACATCATAAAAACATAAACCCTAAAAAACACATACGAATAAGAAGTTCTAAGGTTAGGGCATATCTAAAACCTGGATCATAGGTGCAGCAGCTCTCTGAATTGTCCTGGGAGTTTCCACGACTTCCAGCTAGCAGAAAACAGAAATCATCCAAATCCATGACTATATGTTGTGTTATGTTTCAGGACTGTATCTTCACCAAACACAGTATCCGGTTTGTTGAGTTTATATATAATAGTATTTTTTCAATTTATTGCTACGAGTGATTTCAGAAATCCCCTTCCCCAGAAAATACTGAATCCAGCAAGATGCTGGCTCACTCAAATAGCCAACAATTTCTGAAGAGCTTGTAAGGTTCTCTTTCTCTGCCCTTCAAGAACTAGGACCTCGTCTACAAAAGCAGTATTTTGCATGCAACAGAGTAGGTCACAGACCCAGTAGTTTCATGGGACCTGCGGCAAGCATACACCACCAAGCTGCCTGAGAACTTCTAATCAAATCCACTCAGTCCATTTATGGAGCCACAATCATATTGTTATTCTTAAAGTCCAGCAAACGTCCCATCAGATCATTCCTGTCAACATCCGAGTGAACTTTTGCAGCCTAGAGGAAAATCTAAGAGGAAAATTGAAATAATGTCTATCACTCAGAGAATAACCAATTCTGGGCTATAGTGAAACCAGCTAATAAACATAAACATACCAGAAACACTGCAATGTCCACTCAGAGGACTAGTCCCACCGTTTCTGCAGAAATGCCTCTAATAGCCATTTGAGGATATGAACACTTATTTATCTACAACAAAAAGGTTCCTGCAGAGGAATCAAGGGTAATTATGGCAAGTATGTATTATACAAATCAGTCCAACCAACCACTGCTGATTCAAAATCAGTGGTTAAATGAAAACTGATATTCAGGTTAAACATTCCTCAAATACTGGTAAAGTAGTTCATACATTTTCATATACAGAGTCTAGAATGAAAAGTCTGGAAGGGACCTTAAGAACTCACCTAGTCCCTATCCTAAACTATCCTGTCCAAGACATATTTATACAAATGTCATCTTGATAGAAATTTGCTTGATTTTTTAATAGGCCTCCAAAAATAGAGATCTTAAAATTTCCTTGCTCCTCTTTTCAGAGACTTGACAATAAGAATATTCTAATTTTTGTCTTTCACTCAGTAAGTATTTACAGAAGATTGCTGGCAGATCCCTGTGCATGTCCTAAAGTAAAATGAAATATTATTTATATAACTTCAGTATAACTGAAAAAAAGCAGGGCTGCCTCTTTATTGTAGTTTGGATTAGACATTTTTGTTTGGCATCACTGATCATATAAAAGTGAGTTCAAATTTAGAAGAGCTTCTGTAAATCTTTCTAATTCAGCCATACTCATACTTAGTCATTAGAAAAACAGAACTGTAAAAAAAAAATTATCCAACAGAATCATATTTGAGTTCCTTGGGGTTTTTTTTATCAGTTTTATGTAATTCTCTTTATCTATCAGTTTATCAGCATGTCAACCATTTTGTCAACCACTCTTGCTTTGTGCAAGGTGAATTTCATCACGTGACAGAAACACAGCACAAAATTAAGTTCTTATCTGTGTTGCTAACCCTACAGAGCTGGAGAAGAAGAATACAGATTAGCAGAGAGATCTGATATAGTTATTAGACAAATTTTGTAGATGCAAACATCCTAGATCAGCAGGTTTTTCATGCCTAAAGAGCCTGCTGTTAACTATGGTGAAAAGGTGATGCTGCATTTTAACAAGAGTGGAGGTAAATAAAGACCTCTCAGAA
>JAUBOD010000038.1:3168163-3189620 GCA_032353885.1 Nothura maculosa | reverse complement strand
CACTAAAAACGTCATACTGGTCAAAATTAATCTTTAAATTACATGAGCTTTTAATGAGTCATATAAAAGCAAGAGATCTGGATTTTACTATGAAAAATCAGTGTGTATTCAGCTGCATTCTGACCTTGATTTGTTCTTTACACCAGGCCACTGAACTTATGGACAGATCCCAGAACATTCATTTCCCCCTTAGGGACAAAGTACCAAATGGTAGTGTAATTGCCAAAGGAAAATTATTACTCTGTTCTGAATTATTTCTACCATAAATCCAGAACCACTCAAAGAGACTCAGTCACAAAAACGACAGGGTTGCCATACAGTGATGAGAGTCCCACATACAAGTGCACCATAAATCCCTTGGACCCACAACCCAACAAAGTCACTTTAAGTCATGTGTTTAAATCAAAACCAGAAAATCCAAGGTGGTTGACATTGTTGAAATGATGGAGAAAAGGTGATTTACTTGTCACTAGTTTAAGATTCAGCCTCCATCATCTGTTTCATATGAGATGTGTAAAGCACGACTAGAGTTTTGTTTGGATAATTTTGGAAAGAAAAATCTCTTTAAAATATAAAAGTGTGACCCAGCTTAATTTCAATTCCATGTGCATGAGCAATATATGAAACATTAGACTATGCCCATTAATCTATAACAGGATGGTCTAAAATAAGTTAGGATTCTTATTTATTGAGTCTCTTTTACCTTTAAAGTCAGTAGTGTGGATAAATTCCAATAAAACTTTATGTTACTGTACATGTAAGTTTAATTGCATTTGTCTTTTTTTAACACAATCTATTTCTTCTGAACACTAAAGACCGGTACCCTTAGTGATGGATTCAGGGAATGTTGTCCCACAATGCTCCAGCAGCAGTTCTGTAGTAGCTAGGTAGAAACAGGTATGTTGAACGCTGACAAGGAAAAACATTTTGAGCAAGGCAACCCATACAGTAGGAATACAAACTGCTGCAGTCACTGCCAGCACATTCAACTCCTGCAAACCTGAGTAGCCAAAAATTAAAAACTTAAAGAGTGCCTGACATCCATGTGCAGGAAGGGAAGCTGGAAAAAGAATGTTTTCTCAAAGAACACTAATGGGCAACCTGTAAAAAAGGCCCTGTAATCTTGAACATGAAAGAATGACCTACCTCATCTTCCACTCCCAGGTTTGGGCTGTCTTAACAAATAAGAATTTGTTTTTTCAGCAAAAATGACTTAATGTACATATTATCATTTATACCAACTGTGGACTGCCATGTGATCGGAGTACAGGAATGCATATTATTCTTTGATGAGCAGAATAGTACCAATTGATTTGTAAGTTAAAAGCAAAAATATAATCTATATTCAATTTCTCCAACATCAAAGCATTCAGAGAGTTTGGCAGTTATAAGTGAGGCAGGCTTATTATTATGTTTTCTTACATTGCAAAACATTTGAGGACTCTTTAAGTGATGTTCAGCTCCATACAAGAGCATTTGAAGCATCCTACATGAGGTAGTTCAAATTCACTGCAATTATCACAGTATCATGTGGCTTAAATTATCTTGCCACATAAGCAAAGGTTAAGGTTAGTTTAAATGAATCACCTTTGCTGAAAACCATTAAAAATCTTAAAAAAAAATCCACATTTGTAAAAAATGTAACAAAAAATCCCCTAAAATTGGAGTTCAGTATTTCTTCTTTCTTCTTCTTCTCCACATGAAGAAAATGGAATTGAAAAGGAGGAGTGTAAGATGAAAAGGAATCATCTTGCTGCTGAAAATTAAGGCTATGCAGAAGCTAGGTAATGTCATGTTTTTCATTATCACAAAAGCCTTTTTTCTGAGAAGTATGTTACTCATAAATTTAAATTAACCGAAGAAATTTAAATTAACTGAAGAAATTTGAGGGTATTCCAGGGGTTAATAGAGGTCAATTTCAGATGACTCAGTTATTAAAAGTGTTATTTTCTTTCTATGTGATATTTTGGGAGGAGGTAGAATGGAACAACTCATATCCCTCAAATTGTCGATGGGCATATCTGTGAGAACATGTTCAAGCAAATTCAAAATTAGGAATTAGTTTGTTATTATGCACAACACTTTCATCTCTTCCTCTTCTGTTCTATTCTAATGTTCACAATTTGCATATCTACCATCCAGAGTTGAAGTATTTGTTTAAAAACCAGAAACTTTCATACAGAAAGAACAACAGCTTGATCTTGAAAATACACATTTTCATTTAATTTTTCTATGCCAGAATATCTACAGAATTGGATATTATTTCAGTAAAGACAACTTTCTATAAACATATTTAGAATAACAGAGCTTCTGAGGCTCTCACAACCCCCCTCCCCCCCCCCCCCATCTTGTCTCTTATCTCTATTTTACACACAGAAAACTGAGATGCAAACAGGTTATGCAACTTGACCAAGCTACAGACCTGGGAAGTCTATAGCAGAAACAGCACTTAAAGTCTCTATAGTCCCTGCCCAGTCCTTTATCCATAACACAGTCTTCCATATTTATTGTTTAATCTCTGGGTAAAGGAAAATGCACTTCTAGAATACTAAAAGCCATGGGAAAAAGCCAAACTGACATGGTGTTGATTTAAAGGTCTAATCTTAAATATAATCATTTTTTTCCTATTTTATTCCCAGTAAGCCACAGAGATATCCTGACATACATTTAAAAAAAACCCACACTGTAAAGTCACCAAATGACGACCAAAGGACTTGGAAGTAAAATTTGCACTTGTAGTTCAGCACATGCTGAGAAGGATCAGACCACTTATGGGTGCCAATCCCGGCTCATAGCAATTGGAAGAGCGCACAAAGTACGACCATTTCTGAGAAGCCTTGGGTTTAGCCAGCTCAAAGCAGCAGGCAAAGCAATCAGCAGCCTAAGGCGGCAGATAGTTTTGTTCCGTTGAGAAGACATCAGTTGTTACGGAGTGTTTAGAGAGACACCTTCAGCCTCAGTCTCACAGAAGTTGTTCCAACCTTGGCACTGGGGCAGCAGGGTCTCCTGCCCTCTGCTCTGTGCTGCCAATGCAGAAAAGCAGTGAGATACTGGGAGAAGGAAAGGGAGAAATTAAGCTGTTTCTTGTGAGAGGAGAGGTGAGGAAAAGGGCTGAAAACGGCAGCTGTGAGAAGCAGAAGAGGTTTTCAGATCACAAAAAGACACGAATAACAGTTTTATGAGAGATACGGCCTCTGCAGAAAGATACGTGCTGTGATGATGGACAAAGTACCCAGAGTTCCAAAGTCAAACTCCACAGGCTCCTCCCTCGCCCTGTCACTCCAGAGCAGTTCATGACAGCTGCACTGCAACATAGATGCCTTCATCCCAAGCCAACTTCAAAGATAGTTAGGACTATAGAAGGTCCTGATTGCAGTTAACAAACAGCTAATAGCACTGCTTTTCTCCCTTGAAATCTTAGTCAGTTTTATCAATTCATACTGGCCTTTTGGTAAGAACAGAATTGCTCATCATAAGAAAAGTCTTATTTAAATTCTTCTCCAGCTCTTTGCAGTTTTTCTTTTGACTGGGATGCTCTCCTGGATATGGTGCTTCCCTGAAACGTGTAGTACAATCTATTGCTATTAGTCATCTAATATGATCAGATACACAAATGATACATAACCAGGGCAGCAGAATGGACTTTTAACATGCTTACTGTTAAGAATGCTTACTGTTAAGAATCTTTGATTCTTCTTATATGAACATAAGCAAATGAAAATTTTATCTCCAAGCAAAGCTGGTATCAAGGCTATGATGTATTATAGAACATTAGGACTAACAAGCAGCATAAGCAATGAATGAAGACTACCTTAAAATATTTGTGGCTTCTTCTCTAAAAAAGTGCAGCTACTGCGCCCCATTGGGAGAATGTTTATGTCAAGAGAAGCAAACAACAGGTCTTGTAGAAACCACTGTCCAAATCAATTGGCTGTGTTGAACCGTCACCAAAATCTGTATGAAGGTGAAAGAGCTACTATGGCATCTACAACAATAATTTAGATGAGGTCTCATTGATTAAAATAGTAAATCTGTATCACTATCAATTAAACATGATGTAAACTACTGACCTAATACTCTCTTAGCTGGTACTCTGAGGCACTAACTAAGGAATCTACTTAACATATCTGTTAAGTGTTGTTAAGTGCACTGTTAAGTGCAATGAAGACAATTTCAGCTCCATAGTTTAACTTTGTTATGCACATATTCCCACCAGATAGTTTAAGAAATTTCCAAATTATCAGTAATAATTTTGGATTTTATGCAAAAGGGCATAAACCAGAAGCTTAGTTACAGTGATCACTACAGTCAGGAGTTTAAATGCCCAGCAGTTACTTCAGTGTTCGGGTTGGTGATGCTTTGTTACTCTTTTGACACTAGTTTGGTTCAGGGTGGTTTATGACCACCACTGCAAACATTTTTCTTTTCAGTATCCATAAATCAGATCAATAAGAAAATGAGGAGAAATGTGCTGCTTCAGGTAGCTGAGTGGCCAGACGTTTTTGCCTTAATATTGCACAACTGGGAAATTACTTGAGGAATGGAGGGTTGATTTCAGTTTGTTGGCATTTTTTCCCTCTACAGTTATGTATTTTATTCAGGTACCAAAGGCCAGGTGAATGAAGTTCTATCAGAAAAGAGCTTTCAAAAATGGCCTATGAAGAAGTAAAGTTCCTTAGCTCACAGAGAGTTCTGGAGGTTAGCTGTTGTGATTGCTCATTTCTGACACAGCTCCTATATTAATTAAAGTGTACACAAACAGGCTATCCCGGCCTAAAAAAATAGCGCAGAAAGGTTATAGCTCCCTCTCCCCCAACTTAGTGAAAGGAAATGAACACTGCTCCCATATGGTCAGATTGTTACCTATGTTATCAGAAAGAACCGTCTTCTCAGGTGTAACACATCTTCCATCCACTTCCTCTCACAGAGTCACAGCAGTCATCTTTTGTATTAATCCATATTCATACACACACACTGCAGTATTTTTCCACTATGCTAGGTTGATTAAGGAGATGACAGTGATGCAGAGTTTCTCTCCTTCTCTGCGATGTCCCAGGGGGCCACACAGAATTGCACGATATCCTTGGAGCAGAATAATTATCTAATTTCATGCTATCTCATAATTAAAAAGGAAAAATTCTGTATATCAGTACTATGGCCCAGAATCAAGTTAAGAAAAAAATCTCAAAAAAGTGTTGAAGAAATGCTGCTGAGAAATATGCAAAAACTACTGTTAAGTTGCATCTCTGGCCTTGTTAGTGGGTGACCATTGACTGCAGTCTCTACATATTCGAACCTGTAAATAGGGTTATGATCCCAAAGGGAACTGCCAAGAAAACTTACGCATGCAAAGAGCTCCACCACAACCTCTTCAAAGACAGAACAGAAGACAGGATATCTATCAATAGTGAGGCAGTCTGTCAGCATCAAAAACTGATTTCCTAGGCAATTATCACCTTAAGACAGTAGGCTGTCTGTGGAGCAGGCAAGATCAAAGGGACATTAAGCACACACTAGGTTTCATGAGACAAAACAGATGCATTCTTCCAGAACAGGAAGACAAAATAACTCTTTGACAGGAGCGTAAAATAGGTATCCGCAGTCACATCTGATCAAATATTATGCTATTAACACTAATTGTCAATTAGACATATTTCTTTGATTTAATGTTGGTTTAAATCAACCAGTATAATGTGAGGAAATTACTATAAAGATTAGAGACCAACAAGAAAAACTAGAGGTGATACAAGACTCTTGACATTGGGAGGGTAATTTATTCTATGTTGTCTTTGAGGGGTTTTTGAGGGGTCAAGTGCACATTTTTCTCCATTGTGAATGGATCACAAGGTAACCAGCTCATATATACCAGTCAGCATTTGACATGTCTAAAACACAGTGAGAGGTATCCCACCTCATGTATTACTTAGTTGATCCTATATCCTGAAGGAATGGTTAGAATGAGAACTGACAATATTATTTACCCTCTCAAGAAACAGTAAGATGCTTATTTCCTATAACAGTATTTATTAGAGCTATCTGATTTACCTTCTGCTCAATTTAAGCTTACAAAAGCTATACAATTCCATTTGCATTCTTTAATTTTTCTCTGTCCACCTTTAATACAATTTTACTACAATCCACATGGTTGAAATTTGTTTTGAAACTACGAAGTGAACATCCCCCCAAAATAAAATATCTCCAAGAAGAAGGAAAAAAAGACTGTCTAGGTTCTATTCTTCTTCAAGACTTTGATCGTTTCTTTCAATAACCTATGCTACTGTCATGGCCACAGTTCTTTACAGTCTCAGGACATATGCAAATATTACAGCAGAGAAAAGAAATATACATAAAAATCTGAAAAACAAGCTTGTGAAAAGTCAGAGTCGAAGTGTGCAAGATGTAGCTTTCTTTTACTGTTATTACTCAATTCAGCTCTGCTTGATTAATTTTATGGGACAAAAATACACCAAGAAGAAAGAGGAACATATCTAGATACTAGGTGGACAAAATATTAGGAAATTAAAGAGTTTAAAATATTCTTTGCCATTATCAATTCATTTACATTGATTATTTTTGTAAAATCATCATGCTGGAGAGTAAAAGGATAATAAACTTTTTGAAGGAGTGAAATACTATATTCCCCTTGTGCCATTTTTGAGTTCCTCTTGCCAGCACTCCAAAATAAATTACAAGAGCAATATCTGGCTTTCTCCAGATCTAAATGTTATTGCATTATACTAACAATAAGAACCACATTTGTTCCACAAATAAAATGAATTAGTATTAATAACATAAAGAAATATCATATTAGGACACTGGAGAAATTGAGTCAAATCTCTCTGCTGTGAAATACATTATCTGTATCAAGTTAAGCACCACACTGGAGAGTACTTTGGAAGTTCCTCAGAATGATGAAATATTTTGAAGAAATAAAGTCTTTAGTACGGCAAAAAAGAAATACTTATTTTGGAAATTCTTTTCAAAAGGAAAACAATAAGTAGAAGATTTTATGTTTGCTTTTACACATTATTTTATCCCTATAATAATATATAGGCACTAAAAATAAAAGCATTTATTCCATTTTTCTACTGTCTTTCAAAACATGTATTTGTATAGTTGCAGATGACAAGGCACCTGGCTTCAGTGCATGTAGGGACCATATCTGAAGACGAAATTGCCCTTTAGAAATAGACAGTCTTCTGAAAAGTCAGGTCTAAACTACACCTATGCCTGGTCAACAAGGTTACTCATCTTTTTTCACTTCATAGTCAGAAACATCTGTGTGTTTAATCTTCACATCACGTACCATTATATGGCAAGGAGAAACGTACAGTCTGTATTAAGCAAAGATTAAATCACTACAGCAACTCCAGAGCAAGAAACATCCGAACTATGGTACTACTCAAACAGAAAATGAAGCAGCATGCTGTACTATGGGTCACAGTCAAGAAAGAAAAGTTAAGTCATTTTTAGGTTGATAGTGCCTTTCTGAACGTGGACTTTTTGAGGAAATTGAAAGGGTCTGTGTGATTTTGACAGCTGTCAGAGATGGTTTGGGGAACATTGCATTGTCACATAGAAGCCCTCAACAGAACAGGTACAGCTGGACCTACAGCAGCGCTGGTGAACAGTTTCACATGCACCAGCCGATTACTCTATTCAGTTTTCTAATAGAGCCTTTTATATGTGCTTTAATATTCCCAGAATTTCAGGTGCTCTGCCATCCAGGCCTGCCACTAATACACACCTCTCTTAAGAAGACATCTTAAAGCACTGTCTCAGTACTGACTCAGAAGAAACCCATAACAATGAACTTAAGAAACACCATTTTCAATGCCTAGATTTTCACTGAAATCAAGGCACATCTGATCATGGAAAGAGAAGAAAGAAAGCCACAGATTGATTCTGCGTAAATTCAAACTACTTTAGTTTTATTTAGTTTATTCAATAAAGAAGCTCTGTGTTGTCACACACAACAAATAAAATGGAACAAGCTGTCATGTTACTGAACATTTATTAGTTCATCTGATAGTCTGGATATTTCAGAAGGTTACACAATGTTCTGTGGGCCAGGGAGTGCACAACTCATGGTTCACTGAAGTCTGAAGCAATGAAGTGATGACCTACATTCAATCCCACACTGCTGTCAATGGGAAGAGGCCAAAGGCAAGAAGGGCAGTGCAAAAAGCAGAAGCAGGATTGAGTTCTTCCTCCTCTCCATACTATGCCTTCTTCCTGTCCTTCTCAACCGTTAAGGGCTAATCACTCGCTCATGTCATATATTCAGTCTGGTATTGGCAGCAGGAACAGGGTTGTAGGGCACATAAATGTGTTTTACTGCAGCGGTGCTAGAACATCACTGAGCCATAATTTCTGTGTGACATTGTGCCTAAATCTCAAACATCTCTGGTGATCATTTCAAGTGAAATGTACCTCTGTACTGCCAAGTTGTACAAGCCACTGCTCAAAAATGGCTATAAATACGCTAGCAAACAGAACAGACAGTAATATTAGGAATTCTTTTCACACAGCCTTTGACATCACAGTGTTTTACTGACACAATGATCTTGAGGCCATGAGGAATCTAAGTTTAAAAAGTTCTACTGCTTTCTACTTATTTTACATTTTGACTACCAAAGTATTAGATGAGCTGATTCAAATCAGGAAAAAATCCATTGACTTAATTCATAAGAGTATTATCTAATCAGCCATATATACATATATATATATATACACATATATATTATATATATGCATATATATTAAATATGATCATTATGAAAAACAAAATGGTATATAAATTCTAGAACTGCTAAACAGAACTCTGATTTTCTATTCTACATAGAAAGCATCACAGAAAAAGTGTCTGCCGTAGCATACTACAAGGGAAAGAAGATAGTAGAAAAATCAGATGACAAAATGTGTTAAGGTAAAGATTTCTGAATCGTGAAAGTGCCTCTCAAATGTTATATATAGGTGATGAAAAACAGAGAAAAAAAAGAAAAAAGGGGGGTGATATTAGGCAGAGAACAAAACAAAAAAGCAAAACAAAAAGACTTCTTCATTATAGAAGGAAAGAGATTATTTATTTCCAAAGTGTTAAACTGAACTTGCCATAAAATTGATCAGACCCCTCTACAGTTTGAAATATCCTAAAGCACTTATTGATCAAAAGCAGTGAATGTGCTACAGACCATACTTATGTACCATACCAAGAAGAAAAAAAGAACTAAACTGTGTTTAAAACATATTTAACTCCAAAATACACTCAAGCACTGAGTTAATGACTCTGTGAACTGTTAGAGGAAAGTATATGAGGATAGATTATCTTCAGGAAAACATACCTGGCTAGATTGAATGCATCATCGATCAAGCCTGCTCGATTACTGACAGAGATAACCTGTGAGGGGCAGTCAGAAAAATGGAATCATTTAGGATGATAAAAGAGTGAAGCTTCACTTACCAAAGAACACTTTAGGGAGGAGAAGAGCAGCTTACCTCATGGTTCCTTATTAGCTGGTTAATTAACAGCCTCCAATTTCTAATATCATAATTAACTCTAAAGTAGCCAGTCTGGTTGATGTTTCCCAGCAACCAACTTGCTTCTTCTAAAGCAGGAATTCTGTGGTGTTCTGGAAAGAAAGAACAAAAGCGGAAAGGGGCTTGGTTTTAAGCTCAAAAATTCAAAAAAAAATGTTACTTTTTTCCTTCTGTAAAATACACAAGAGGATAGTAAAACTGTACTTATTGTACTTAGTAAAATAGTTAAAAAAAAGACTAACAAAAATATCATTAGTAATGTGCTTTGTGTAGAATTTTCTTTTTCTGATGTAATATTAAAAGACATTAGCTGGCACTCTTACGGAGACCTTCTATCAAACATGGAGCTTCAAGGTATCTTTCTTTTTTTCTTGCTAATTTTAATTATAACAGAGGTACCCATTTAAGTCTGGCACACTGATTCTAGAAATGTGAAAATAATACTATAATTCTAACAATTTCAATGAATCTATAGAGAGAAGACTGAAACCTTGATTCAAAAGACCAAAATGTTTCTTAAGTGTTTTTGCACATGGTTAATGAAGCCTTTGTTATTGCATTTTAAGTTAGTGTTTCCAGTTATACACCTTCTAGCTACTAAGCACTGAGATGCTCACCTCCATAACTGGCAATACCAGCTTACATGTTCCTCCTCTTTCCCCTAAGTAATCACATAGAGGTTGAAATCATAAGCTTATTTTGATATTTGTACAAGCTACAATTCAGATAGTGCAAAACCATATGCAGGGTGGGATTTCAACAACAAAATACCTTGAACTCAAATCACTCTTTCCCTACAGAATGAAATATTAGGCTTCAGTGTCTCTTAAGAATCCTTCAACTTGCAATATTATTTTGACATAATCAATTGTGAAATAGAATGCGCTAGTTTCTACTTCTTCACTTTTTCTACTGTAATCAAATTTGTATATTCTGGAAAGAGGGGAACAGTCTTCTCACATTTTAAGAATAAAAAGCAATATGCAAAATTTGTTTTAAACATAATTATAACAGGAAATTGATCAGTGTGCTTGAGTTGCCTGAAAGTAATAATGAAAAAAAGGAATTTACAATATGGTCTTCACAATTCATATATACCATCTACTACCTAAAAATATGAGAGAAATAGATTTGTTCACAGCCTTTCTTTAAAAGAAGTAATTTCTTAGGAAATAAAAGATGACTAGATCTACAGATAAACACTATCTATTCCCTTGACGAAATCACCCTAGCAAACACACTAATAAGCATGAATTAAGGTGCAAACATAAGCGACCAATCCTAAAAATACATAATTATGTGTTTAAATTCATGGAGTTCTGTGAATTCAGATAAAGCTGCAGGATTAAAAGAAGAAGATGAAGGAAAATAAAACTCTTCTCAGCTAGATAGTTCAGAGTTCATTAAAATCTTAGAAATATTAGTCTAGAAAAAAAAGAGTTGTTACCTATAGAATTTAATTCTGTTATTATTCTTTGAGGATTTGTCTGACTTCCACCAACTCAGTTTAATTATTTTATATAAACTGTTTAGGAAAAAAAAACACCTGACCTCTGTATTTAGAGGTCTAACTAAAATATTAGTTTGCTTTGATAAAGTGCCAAGTAGACACATCCTTTGTGTGTTAACATATCCTGCAGAAACAATACTAGAGTGAAAAAAAAAGACCTACAACCGTGGGATTCCTGGCCTTGGGAAAGGCATGCCAACTACTAGGTTGAGAGAAATAGGTAATTAAGGCGAGAACATACAAAGGCTAATGAACTGCAAGAAGATCTGCACCAGCTCATTAACAGGAAAATGTCGCAAACTATGGGGCATGGCTAACCTAATCTTTCAAAAGCAATAAAGCAGCCTTATCCAATGGGGACAAAACTTTCCAACTCAGTATTTTTACCTGTGAACCACCTTGATGGCCTTTCCTGCAGAGTCCAGTTATCCAGTTTTCCTACTGTCCAAGCATCTAAGTTGCTTTTGATGCAGTATTATTGGGAACACGACTTTAAGACTTTGTGTCCTTAATCCCACAAAGGTTTGCTACACACTGTACTACAGCCCTAGCTTAGCCCTGAACAAGCTCCATGACAGTTGTGCTGAAGTTGCTATTCTGTCTAAATACTTGATTCACCAGACTTGAAGTCAGAAATATCCTGCTACTCATGTCCAGAATACTTACAGAAGACCTGAATTTTGATTCCTGTGAATATTCAATTACTTTATAACAAGAAAAATATTAACTAGAGACACTGTAAAAGATGACCAAGACAACTTATAGCATAAAGGCGTTTTCTTAGAAAGGCTTTGCTTCAAATGCCTCCTGTAACTCAGGGAAGGGAAAAGGAATTTGAATTTGCATCCATTACCTCCTATTTAATTTTCCCAGCCTGGTGCTATGACCAATCTGACACCACTAAATCTCAGCCATATTCTCTGTCAGCCTAGTGGATTCTTAAAAGCAACTACAAAAACATTGCAACTGCAAAAATATTCTAAATCTAGGAGAAGTTGTTGGAAAAAAACACAACTTTTAGAATTTCTTTAGGTCTTCAGTGCTGTATTGCCTTGTGGGGTGAGGTACAGAGCACTTATATGGCAGAAATTCCTGTGTTATGTAGTTATGTAGTACAGTGTTCTCTTTATGTTTTTCTATTAGCAATTCCCCCTTAAATTCTGCCATAGCTGAAAATAGCTGCTTGAAACTGGTTAATCCCTGGCTCCTCTATCCTACCTGAAAACCTATCAAATGGACTATATGCACATATTCATCAACAACTGAGTAAATAAATACATATAATAGAAATTTTCAATATCAGATATAAAAGAAACAAATGCACACACTTTTTTTCTCACTGTAGTATTTTCATTTAATTTTGATCTCTGAAATGAGGAAATTACTTGCATTCTGCAATACAATACTGAATGATACTTGACAGTCAAATATGACAGCTTTAAAATAACCTATTCCATAAATGACAGCTGTGGAACACAACAAAGACATATTGCTCTAATTGAGAATAGTATCTTTTCAAAGGCTGATAGCATTATTACTATTTTGGTCAGTTTTAAATGCAATCATAACCCCTTGCTATTATTTTTTGATAGGGACACTCATGAGTTGGTCTTTTTCTGCAACACAGGACAGGAATCTTTGAATCCTTTCTAGCTCATATAAGTAGGTGGTTATTTTAAGGGAATGTCTGATGCGTATGTTTCACATAGTTCTATATAATTTACTGGAATTCAGTGTTTGAGTCTGTCAATTCTAATGCCTTCCTATGAAAGAAATTCTTTTTCTGGTAAAGACAGTCCTGCAGATTTCTATACACATGGGTAATTTCTCCACTTTTCACAAATACATCTGTTAGTTTCCTGTTAAAAGTACTATTGTTAGGAAAAAAGGCAGTCATTCCACGTTAAACCCCATGTTAAACCATTCATGACTTTCAAAAAGAAAAACAAAAAAAATCATTTTGGGAAAAATCTGTATTTGACAGGTTTAATTCACCTTTTAAAATCTAAACTATACATACAGATAGACTTGAGGTTAAAGAGAATTTCTTTAATCTTGTTCCATTTCAGGAAGAAATGGCTAATTTTTACATTTGTTTTAAAAGCCAAAAAAAATCAATTAAGCTTTGTTTCCCATTTTCCCTTCTCTGAAAGTGTGAAATAGTCTTCCAAGCTGGTGCTAACAGCACATTGCTTGAATATTAGAACTATCACATACAGCTCTAAGCAGCTTCGACTCTCACCAAAGCGAGCAAGAGCAGTGGAACACTGATCATATGCTCAGCGACATGAGCACCATGTGAGTTAAGTTCAGGCAAATGACAATCCTCTGAAAGAAGCTACTCCAATGCTGTGAGTCTGGGCTGCACATTATTCTACCAGTCCAAATGTTCAAACACTGAGATGTTACTCTTCTTTTTTTTTTTATTTTATAAAACCCATAGCATACTAGGAATTTTATAATTGAAAAAATCTTACTAGCAAAACATACTTTTTTTCCTATAAAAATTATTGCACAAATATAACACAATTTCATACCATTAAGAGCAAGTAAAAATTTTCTGATGAAGAAAATGTTTAAAGAGGAATTTCACAGTAATCACAATATTTTGTGGAAATATATTGGCTTTAGCTCCAAACACTTTGAAAGGACTTTTTATACTGGGAGAAGGAAAATCAGAAGTTATTTCTATCATCTCACTTGCCATATTGCTTTAATGCTATGTTGAAAACACATTTTGCTATAGTGAAGAACATAGTAAACAGAACATACCCATTCTTGGCTCAGCTTTTGGGATACAGGGGCACTGATTTTGCTTAACTCTATTAAAATGGTGCCAGGATTGTAGGTGCTGTATCCTCAGTCCTCCCTATGGCTGGCTAAAGCTGTAAAGCAGGACCTGTTAATTTATTTTGCTTCACAGTATTTTCTTTCCTTCCCTTTCAAAAGATGAAAGAGGGGAGTGTGAAAGCAATTCAAAACAGGCTCAGCAGCCATCAGATTCTCAGAGTTGGGGAGAAAAAAAAAAGAGTATTTTTCTAATACTTCACTAACACCACTGCTCAGCGGAGAGCAAGCAAACCCCAGCTCGGAAGCAGTTGTCTTCTACAAAATAGATCAGGTAGGGGAATCAGACAGTCAAGGGACTTGCAGTGAAAACAGATCAATCTTCTATCAGGAGGTGCTATCATACACTAAGTTGTGATTCTTATCAGTGAGCCAGGTGCCCTGCTAAACTTTCTTTCCCACATCTCATGGCAATCCTGGATGTAACAATACCAGCAACAATACCTGTACTTGTGTGCTACATATTTTGGGCTAATTCCAAAACACAGAGGACACTATGTGCATATACCATTCCTTTGAGACCTCAAAGCAAGTAAATTAATCAAGTAGAAACAGAAACAACTCTTGTATCTGCTATAGAGCAGAGTGCACTAATGACTGCCACTATCCCAGTGAAAAATTTCATTCAGCAGACCTGCAAGACTGTAGAACAAACAGCAATATAGCCATCTTGGTGTGATATCTCTGACCTCATGGGAAGGCTTATCATGAGATGATTCCTTCCCTGTTTGTAACTGGTCTAGCTTTCAGAGGCCATTCATTCCATCTCCATGGCTATGCAGTGGCTGTCATTCCTCTAAGGTAGAATAGATCTTGCAGAGCATGCTGCACAGATATCAAGGAAGGAGACTATTCCCTTAGGATAGGCAACCTGAAAGACAGTGACCTTTTCTGTATTTCCTTTCCCCTTTAAGAGGAGTGTGTAGTTGCAGTCCAGAAGACAATTACAGGATATGCCAAGATCATAATGGTATTCATCAATTTCGGACCTTTTCAATATTACCAGCTAAAGAAAGATATGTGATCAGATCATAAAGAGAGCTGCCCATCATCTCCTGTCCAGCTTTCAGGTTATCCTGAAATCTTCTTTAACACAGCAATTACTACAGCCAACAACAAGGAAACATCCCACTCCTTCCTTAAGAGAACATAAAAAGTCATGCTCATCAGTAGCATTGTCTTTGCTACTACAAATGCCAGGAGCAATCCAGTAACAGATCCTATGACCATAGCAGAGAAAGATGAAAATATGAGAACATTTTCTCATCCTAGGTCCCCGTAACATTTGTGAGCTCCTGACATGTTTCTTTTGAAATGCTGTAAGTGGCATCCCTTTGTGAGTTGTGGAGACAAAAGAAAACCTACAATCAAAGCCCAGTGGCTGCACTATTGTGTGGACTGAGTGCATGATTTATTTATGGCATGGAAAGGCTGAACAGAGCAGGACAGACCAGCCTGTCAGCTTGCATTTCTGGAAGCACAAAAAGAAACAACAAAACACCTTGGCATGCTGTGGTCATGCAAGGTCCAGTGCCTTCTTGTCACTCGCTCCTCAACATAACTTCCTCAGCACAGTGTTGATGTACAACACTGACGGCTCTAGGATGTTCTCCCCAGTAAATTTAACTAACTCCAAGAAAGAAAAACCCAAATTGTCCCCCAGGAAACCTTTTTCTCCAGGAGACCTCTTATCACCATGCTGGCAAGTAGCTATGGTCACCTCACCACAACTCAAACACACAATGCAGTCTGCTCCCAGATGACTGCCAAGGATGGACTGGCTGCCTTCTCCACATTCCCATCATTTCTATTGTCTTTCTCTGATTTCCAACATAAACTCAGTCGCATTTTTCTTTCTTTTACTCTATATGCTTCTTCACTGTTCTCTCCTTGGCCTGACACTGAGATTTCCCAGGCTATCTCAAAGAAAATTGAAATCCAGACAGCTCTGGACACATACAATACCTTTTTCTAGGTCAATAAGTTAGATTCATTTGTTCATTTAGAAAGTTGTATTTCAGCATTTCCAAACAGAATTTTTTCTCCCAGGTATTTTCACATGTTGGTATTCTTCTTAATTGTAGAAGAAAAAAAAAAAACACTTCAAAACTGGCTTTTCCTTTAGGATAGCAAATTAATTTCCCAAGCAGCTGCAACATCACTTCTGTGATATCCATTTAGTTAGTGCTGTACACTTTTGTGCACAGGTAAGACATAAAAGACTGCCTACATTTTGCCTTAGCTTAGATCCTCAGATTCCTTCTTTCCCTTTTACCTCTCTCCTCTGAAGGATGCTTCAGACGACATCATAAAAGATACGTCTCTTCTCTGAAGGTTACTTCAGATGACGTTAAAAATGGTAAGATTAGGAACCTTAACTAGACTTCTCGCTTTCTATCACATTAGTGACACTTGCAGTGTAATTCTTTTGACCAAATTTAGACAACTTTGATCTGGATAGAGTGTAGAGAGGAGAGGAGCATTCAGTTTCTTACACTGAAACATCTTCTATTAAAAGTCAGATGTACTGATAGGCTATGGAAAAATGGCCTATGCCAGGATAGGAAGCACCTATTCCTGTCCATAGATATCCAATAAATACCCAAGTATAGCTTTCTAGGCTGTAGATAGCTAGGTGAGTCGAACCTTCCTGTATCTTTTTATCCCTGTTTAAATTCAGAATTATGAAAAGTCCAATAAATTTCACTTATGTGTCTGCATTCAAATACATTCACTTGAAGAGCAGTGCAACTGATCCCAACCTTCCAAACATCCTCTGAAATAATCTGTTTCATCTTCAGTCTGCAGAATTAGTTTTAGATTACTCTCTGTTACAACACCAAAATATGTGTCCTCTGCACAGTGGAAACTCTTTGGGATTCTTTCCTCCCACTGAAATTGATCCTGGAAATTGCCCATTCCAATCCCAGAATGCCTTCCAGATCCCCAGAAATCAGGCATATCAGCTGAAAAATAAAAACCAAACAAAAAAAAAAAAGCCTTCAAGAATATCACAGAATCATCAGAGCAGGCCTGATGCGTAACAGCATATATAATGAATCATACTGAGCACATCCAGGGATATTCTCAGCACATTCAGGAATGTTCTCATTGATTTTTTATGTTGAGGAATCCTCCAAGTGAGCCAGACAACAATAAGCAAAGGCATGATGACATCCTCACTGTACTCATAAGTTTACAGTCTCTAAATTTTTAATGAGATGCAGAAAGTGACTGAGTGAAAAAGAAATGAGGAAGGACAAAGACAATGACAACAGATCATACTGGCATTGATTAGCTACACAGAAAACTAACGACTCAGATCACTGTGTAAGGTTCATTTTTAATTCTATATAATGAGCACCCCAAAATCCTGCTCAAATTGGTCATCCTTAATTTGTTAATTTCTTGTAGACATCGTGGTAGGAATAGCTAGCTATCCTAGATGTGCCTTCATGGATTAGTCCCTCCTCAGCAAGTAAAAGGCAATGGGGAAGCAACTTTGCAGATAACAGAAAATTACATTCTGAACTTTCAAAGCAGGAATGAAGGGAAGGAGACATGCATATATGATCTAATGAGCTGAAATAAGATGAGATGAAATGATCAACTCTCCCTGAATTCAAGAGGAATCTCACTATTAATTTCAGTGAGAGCCCTAAACCACAGGAGCAGAAGAGGTCATTAGGGCAGGTTGTAAAAGGGCAAAGATATTTTGAAGTTTTCTGCAAGTGTTAATATTAAAAAGTATGGAAAAAAGTTAGAATCTGATAGGTTGCAAACAATCAGGGTGAAAAAACACATACCTTCAACCACTAGAAAGCTGGGATAATCAGATTCCCCCTGATGATTGTATTTGCCATTCACTTCCCATTCTGTTGGCTGCTAAGCTCTATGTGAATATAATCTTTATACTACAAGAAGGGGTCAGTTCTCCCTCTCATATGAATGTATGACTCAAGGGGATGACAGATCCTTATTTTCCATTCCTTAGAATTATTTTATTCAAGTCTCCACATTTCATTCCTCATCAATTTGAAACTGTCAGCTAATGTAGGCAGGAAACAGAGAAAAAAAAATTACAAAATTTCTCTGGCGGGCTCCTTTTATTATAGCAGCACTGGTAGAAGCCCTAGAAGAGCACTGGTATCCAGCCCTAGTAGTTTTCAGGGCAGTAGCTACCATGACCATGTAGGAACTGAGGAGGAAGTGACAATTTGAGTAATGCAGTTTCAAGGTCCAGTATGTATTTATCTAGTAAGGATAACAAATACTTTGACAGATCATTAAGGATACTTTTTAAAGACAATAAACATTTAGCACTGGTTCAGACTCTTCAGACATAGAATTACAAAATGTCAGAATTCTAAATATTTCGCATTTACTAAATCAAACTCATTAAATGTTTTGCTGTAAAAGTATTACATTTAACTTTCACCAATCAGTAAAGAGAATTGCATTCATCAGTAAGTTGATATGTGTTGCTAAATATAAAACATTTGGTACTTAGGTACACATTTCTTTGTAAAAGCATTTTATTGTACTATCTAGCTTCTGTAAAAATTATTAATCATCCTGCTTGGTATTTATCCTTTCTTCCTCCTCCCTCCCTTCCCAACTCTGCTGTTTGCAATTCATTTCAAGACTGGGTGCAGAGCAACTAAACAATTATCTAGGATCAATTCCAAAGAAACATTTGAGGAAAACACAAGTATGCTTTATGAGATTCCACTGGGAGGAAAGTTTATTTTTACCTGATTTGTTAGACACCCATATAATTGCCTCTGATGAGATGTGGCTCGTGTTTCCTACTGCAATTGTTAATGGAATCTGCCACAAGTAGCTGCAAGAAAAAGGAGGGGGAATCTAAGAACAAAAATACTGAACTGATTCTTCTCAAAGCAATCAGGGATCATGTCAAAAAAATCATAACACAATTTCAGTAGCAGTGTAAAGATGTGGATTTTAACATGTTACGTGGATTCTGAAATGCATTTGCTATTAGTAATAAAACAATGAAGAAGTCATTCATCTTAAAAAATGAATTCTATTTAACGATTTTCAAATACTCTCATCACGAGGCTTTCTTTTTTTTTTTTTTTTGCAAGCCTTTCCTAATTTAACAAAGGAGGAAATAATTTTCCATAGAAAGAAGAACACTTTTCACATTCATTCAAGAAAAGAGAACCTCCAAGTAAAAACATACTTTGGTTTATAATGACTGCTAAGTTTTTTTCTTTTTTTTAAAAAAAAGAAACTACCCTTCTTGTAACATTTTATAAAGTTAGGATGGCCTGTCATAATTGCTTCTCTATAAAATAAAAGCAATGTCATGGATTATCTACTTCTTTGAACCATTTGTGATAACTTATATGTATACAGATTACAAAATATCCTACACATGAATTTGGAGATACGCTGGTACTATCAGACTCCAGCTTTTTAAACAGATTATCATACTTGGGATAAATGTTTTAAATCATGTAAGATCTTATAGCCTTTTATCTCAACAAACAGAAATTACTGCATGAAGTCTGTCTATGGAGGAAGGAGGAAAAGATGGATTCCTGCATGTCCTCATCACTATCTCTATTCCTGAATTCTCCCAAACCTCACCATCTCAGTATCTAATGAAAGAACAGACATTTCCCTCTCAAGCTTGCCATATGATTTTGTAACTAGCCTGAAAACACTAAATTATGGTACAAGAGATCTCTTTACGTAGGGAGTACATGTGAAATAAGGATGGCATAAGGTTGTCCCCTAACCTAGGTATCACTGCGCACTTAGGTCAGCTTAGCATGCAAAGTTGTTTTAGACAGGTTCATTTAAAATGGTGAAAATATAGAGGGTAGCAAGTTTCAATGTCTACCTTAGCTCTTCTTCTGCCAGTACACAGCACTACAAAATCAGCCTGTGGTTCCAAAAAAGTAGCTCTTCTTGTAGGTCTGCTCATTTCTGCTTATTCAGAAGCTTGCTCTACTAAACACCACCTAAATGCATTATAACAACACGCAGTGTCCTGTGACCTCCTACGTTGGTAATCACATGTATCATGCAACAGGCCACCACATTCCCTCTATGGGTACTCAGTAAGAAATGGCATGACACAGTAATTTATGTCCCCTGCTACTCTCATTTCATCATTTGCTTTTTTTGCTCTCATTTCAGGGACTGGATCCAGCAAATACTTCAACATAGGAGTAACTTTGCAGCTGACCCCTAGCCCAAGGGAGTCACACAACCCCAGACGGAGTCACCTCGGCTTTCCCCTGAGGTTCTTTGGATTGGTCCCCACCTGAGTTACAGCTCTAGTACCATCACAGCTGTGTCCCAGGTCCACAGACCCACTGGCCCCAATCCTGACCGCGACCTGCAGGTGCCTCAGTCCAGCCCATCGGCTCTGCCTGACCATGGGGCTGTCTGTGACCAATTACTCTCACAAAGTCTGATCTGAACCCGAATTTGCTAACTCGTGTTCCTGACTTTACCTTGGATTTGTCTGGGCTACCCTCAGGGCTTACCCTCCTCACCTCACTCAAGGGCTGTGGGATCAGGCCTTCATTGGGGAGGTCCATACCCTTGCTATCACGGCCTTGCTCCTAACTGCACATCCCTTGGGAGCAGCCAGCCCTTACTGCACTCTCGCACTTGATTTCTCACTTGCACATGACTTTGCAGCATTCAGAAGAGAACCATATATGCTGGGAGACAATTTTCCATAGAGAGGTGATTCAGTAGAGTGGGGGAGATATTTGGAAAACTGCACAGCTGAAAAAGTAATGAGTGACACTAGAAGGAAAACATGGCATTTAGTGGGAGATGACAAATGTCCCATGTGATTTTTGACTGAATATTCATCTCATGATACACACTGGGAAAACTAATAGATTCACTCATGTAGCAGAGATATGCTTTGTATGAGTACGTGCTCTGGTAGACACAATCTAGATAACCCAACTGTGTCATATGGGCATGCCATAACCTTCGTTATTCTGCCCTACCTTCTGCTGGAGGTTACCACTCTCTAGAGCATAGTCAGCAGAAAGGGATGTTCAATGATGCTTTGGCTTCACCAGTTCCCAGTCTAGTGTTTTCACACAAAGTGATCTTCATTGTCGACTTTTTACTAATATTCTGAACTGTGGACTGGAGGAATAAGGCGAAAATTTGCACTCACTTCTGCTGATTTTGTTACAGTAGCAGTAACTTCTGGGCTTAATAGATAAGGATAGTCAGGAGTTGCTGAAGATTCACTGGAGAACACTCTCTAAAATAATTTTCACCTCACAAAACACCTATCAGTGTGTAAGAATCTTCCAATTTCTGGGAAATATATAGCTCTAGAAATACATCCAGTTATAGATACTAAGCTCTCCTATATGAGAAAGGTCATATTGGAAAGATGGACTCTGACCAAGAAAAAATGAGGCAAAATTAAGCACAAATCTAGTACATTATTTGTAAGAACAGGGTCTTGGGCATATGAAAAGAAAATGAAAGAACTGCATTTGCGTTATAATTTTAGGTTTCCTAATATCAATTACTAGCAAAAAAAAA
>JAUBOD010000038.1:3134083-3160444 GCA_032353885.1 Nothura maculosa | reverse complement strand
TTAGCTATATAACTAGAGGAAACTGCAGATGATCAGTTTAGTTTGGAGAAATATTTAGAACTGTATGACAGGGTGAATAGGAAGTTTCTATTCTGGTCTTGAAAGATGCTAGCACTTTTGCTGGCAAGCCATCAGCAGCTCTGCTCATGTACAGCTGCTTATTTTCTCACTACTGATTTTATATGTTGTTCTATTATGTATAATACCATTTAGTAAATTTATGTTAAAAGAGGTAATATCAGATTGGTGTATTCAAAAAAAGGCCTGATTGTTCTTTCTACAAAAGACTATTTCTAGGATGGATAGTGGAGAAGCATTTTTTCATTTTTGTTTTTCTGTATCAGGATCCAAATCCAAAGATACTGATGGAAAAGGATTTTGGTGCCAACACTGCATTGGTGGCAGCAGCAAAGAGAGGGTTATGTATTTTGTACAGTCACTAATACAATGACTAATCCACAGACAGTGATTAACATGTTTAACAGTAATCTATCATTAGAGATGAGGATTTTGTGGTTTTCCTTTCCTCCACTATAATGCTAATTCTCCTGGAATTTACAAGATTCTTTGAACTAGTTTTTAGCACTACCTGAGTACTTGAGCTGAACCAGTTTTATCTTCTCCTGTGGAACTGATGAACCACATCCTTGTCGGAAAACACATTCATTAGAGGGGATATGCTACCTCTTCTGCATTAAGATGCATTTGCACCTGCCCTAAAAGACTCTTAGCCAAACTGCTGAAGAGAGGCTTTATTTTTTTATTTGATTTGAAATAATGATACAATAATGTAATTATGTATCAGAAACAGCCCTCTTTGGCCAACTGAATTAGACCATCAATTTCCTGCATGCTACTCTTCTTTCAGCATACTCAGACAATGAAAGTGGTTGCTTCTCATCCGCAACAGTGCTTAGGTTCTTAATCATTTTTTTTTTTCAAATTCCTACTAATAGTGAGCTGCCATAGTGACTATTTGGTGCATCCACCTCTGAACACACAGCAGCACATACAGTGGTGGCTACTCACTTGTGAACCTCATGGGCACCGAGGTAAAGTATATAATGGGGAGACAGGTGCTTGCTTTGTATTGTAGTTTCTCTGTGACAGTATCACTACTTAGTTTCAAGCTTTAGTGCAAGTATTTAAAAAAATCTGTGAATTAGCTATCAGTTTCTCTGATATCCAAAGGCCTATCCATTTCTCAGCCAGAAGAGACTGGCAGCATAGCATACATTTGACTCTCAGTTATGGTTAAAGCTGTGAAATTTCCACTCAACAACAAGGACAGAGAAGGACAGGATGTGTTTTGCATTTTCAATTTGCCTCGATTTCAGTTTGTGGAGTTTTCTGTCAAATATAATCTCTTACCAATGCAATAAAACCACTAAGTACCAGTCTAGAGAAAAGAGTTTAGTGGCGTAACAGGAGCACTACTGAAATAAATGTGTGGACTGACTGGACTCAGGGACTTGCCTGTGATGATAGCATGCCCATTCTGTTAGAAAATAGCAGTGTATCTTTGGCCATCCCACATAAGAATCCTCCCCCTTTAACCTCATGGACTTCTTAAGGGAAAATTAAATGATTTATTTTAAGTTAAATGACAAAGAAAGAAAAGTCATTGTATAAATGTGACTACTAAACCTTCTACTCAATAGAAAATTCTGTTCATTTTTAGCTTACTATTTCAAACTAATATAAATTATAAATGAAGTGGTTATAAATATTTTGGGGATGTTCGAAAGTGACTCATTTCAATGTCAATGCGAGCAGAGAATGTTACTGAATTTAGAAATACGTTGTGGGCAAAGAACAAACACTACAAATTTCTCCCTACCTACTTTTTCTTTTTTACACTTAAGTACAAAAGGCCTCATTTTCAAAAGTGACAAGCAATTTTGGGTGCTGAGTCAGAGACGGGTAAAAAGAAGCTCGCTATGAGCAGTGTCAAGTGTCTATTCCAACAGCTGCTTCATTATTTCCCAGGAACAACCTCTACTCTCGGGCACTGTGTGTTCTGTCTTGCACCAGCGTAAAACGTCCTTGCAGGACTGCACACAGGGTGCTGATCTTGCAAACCCGTAAGTACTTTACCCATGAGTACAGTCCCTTGACTACAGAGTGCAGACCTGAGGTTTCTTGGAGCTAAATTAGTCAGGAGTGGAGGAACGTGTTATGGACTGAGACTGGTACTCTCTGTGACCCCACTAGCCTCATGTAGGAGGAAGAAGCACTTTAGCTATGCCTACAATTCCCCAGTATATTCTCAGAAACTTACAGTTTTGAGCATGGAGTGTGTTCCATTATTCAGTTTTGTTTTCTTCTCTGAATTCATGAATTTAACCAAGATTAAAATATAATTCCTATGATAGTTCCTACTTTGTCAGTGAATTTCCATAAGAGTCCCCCACTACGATATCTTCTCTTCAAAGTCTGAGATTTTACTGCTGGCCCTGAAGGCTCAAAAGGAGATAAGGAGAAAAAAAAATCTTTTATTACCAGCTTAAGTCTGCAAAACGAGGAAGAACATATAAGTAATTTCATCTTCTGATCTAGAATTTCTATTACAAAGCCAACAAAGCATGACATTTATCCACTTCCAGTCTTCCCATCTCTGCCAGATATTGTTTGTTCCTTCTCCAGCTCTGCTCTCTACTTTTACTTGGGCCTTCTCCATTTTCCTGGTTCTCCTCATTCACCTAATAAAGCTATGCAGTTTTAATGCTCATGTCTGCACCTTGACACACTCCATTCCTTTCTCCTCTTGCTTGTTAGACAGCTCCCCACTAGCACTGACACCCTGATTCTCCCTTTAGCCTCCTCACTTCACTCCAGATCAAAACATATTGCTCTTCTCAAACACATGCTCCTTCTCTCACCATGAATACGTTCTAAGTAATGTGAGGTAGTTAACTGATTTTGGTATATAGCAAATTCTGAGAGTTAATGAAAGCAAACAACAGGAGGAAAACAGCATAGTATGCAGTGATAAAACACAGCAGAAGCTTTTCACTATCCGCATTACTTCTGTCAGGATATGAGAGCACTGCCACTACACAGGAAGCACTGACACAATACACCAATTTTATCTTCTTCAGGCTTCTGCACACTGTAGGCCTGAAGGTTACCAGTATCCTGCACACCAGAGCATCCTGGAAGCTTGCCGAGCAAGAGGGCACTCTCACCAACTGAAGCTGAGAAATGGTTTGGGAAATAAAGTGTTAAAGCTGCTATTTCCAAGGTCTTTGCTACCAGTATCTATCTTTCTGGGGAGATATTAGTATGCAAATGTGCAGGAACAAGTTTTATGAGTGCCTCCTATTCTGATAATGCACTGATCAGAAAAGCCTCTAAAAATAAGATGAGAGTGAGAGTTCACAGTAAACTCTGTATGTGTCAGAATGTGCAGTGCAAGGGTTGGCAGGTAACATGACCACCCGACAGCAAAGGCAATCCACCTGCATGCGCTCGAGGGCTCCTGCAGGTCATTTTAAGCAGCAGATCTTCTTTCTGCCTGCTAATTCACAGCAGAAGCATCCTGCACAGTGCTGTCTTCTAACGTACAACTAAAGATAAGGATTTCCCCTGTATATATCGGAGAACAAGATGTTTTGGCCTTATAGAAACATTTGCTACTGCACATCAGTGTACAATAAAAGAGAAGTTTTTCTCACACATTCTTCATCTTCTTCAAGAACAAGTACTTTCAAGTTGCTGGTTGACCAGCAAAGAACCTGCTTAAATCAACGTCTGGCTTTTTTTTTCATAGCTCTGCTCTTCACTAAGAACTCCTGATTTTTTTTAATCTTATTCTTCCTAATACTTTTCCTTCTATGTCTCAAACACCTTCCTCCCTTATCCACTCCTTTCATCTTTATTTTAGATTGTATAGTAAAGAGATGGCCAGGCCGGTTGAGATGAACCAGGTCACCACCACATGTACCACATTGTGTAACAACATAGAAGTTATTACTAGTAGAAATACTGATATAAACTTACTCATCTAGATAAAGACAAAAGACATAACAAGGAAATAGTTCTGAGCTTCACTAAAAGAATATGACAAAATATAGATCAGAGATATTTTCCCCACAAATAGGGACATCTGTCTACCACAGCCACAATATTTGGTAAATTAATACTGCCTTTTTCAGTTTACATTCGGTTAGCCCTTTTTGCTCAAGTAAAAGATTCTAAATGATACTTATCAGCACTCCCCTTGCACTCCTAATACTTTGTGTTTAACCTGTCCCTCTGTGAGTGAGCAAAATTCCCCATCTCCGCACAGGTGGTAACGCCATACAAATAAAGAATACATGTGGCAATATCCAAATATGGCTTTGCTTTTACTATTCAAATAATAACTAGTAAAGGGTTACTTGGGTAAGGGTTATTAAAAGTAAAAGCACTACTCTTTTTTTATGCAAAGCCTGAATAAAGGAGCTTTGTGTAGGGAATTCAAAGAGAGTTGAAGGCAAATAAATTCTCCTGGTAATCAGCCAGCTTGGAGTGGAGTGGCTGTGGAGCAGGGCTGCTGCAACTGTACAGCCTTTCACATATAGTGATTACTACATGGTGTCAGGCTCGTGAATCTGTATAGCTCTAGCCTTGCTGGTCATGTCCTTCATGTCCCTGTCTTGCACCGTTCCACTAAATTTTCCCTAGTACACTCACACAAAGGCACTATGGACTACACCATGTACAGACACACAGTCTGTCTCCCACTTTACACCCTTCCTCTTTTTCCTCACAGCTAGCCACAATCAGTGCCTACTGAGGCATTTCCCTTGAAGATATCATCATGAGCTACTATCATAAAAATTCTATACAAGTGAAAAATATTGCCTCAGCAATAGAAACTTCATTACCTTGATAATATTAGAAAAGTTATTTATTTTTAAAGACATAGGCTTTATATATTTTTAGAAGGCAAAACATTTCCATAGCCTGAAAGCTTTAGTCTTTTCTTCAACATAGTATATAAATGGTTTATGGATTTCATCAAAACTGATTAGTGTATTTTCCATACCACAGATTATTTTCCATAAATTCTTTCTGTCAAAACTTTGACTCGTTCTTGTAATGATAGATGAGTCTAGTGCTTTAAAATCATCGTTTTCTCAGTCAGTAGGGAAACCCACTGAACCCTGTCAGATGGAGTATAACCTCATCCCCTGTAGCCTTATGTTGCAAGAGTATAATCCATCCTCAGGTACACATGAGTCTACTGAACATGAATGGAATTAAAAGACTGCTACTTGGGAGAAAACTAAAAATAAAACAGTATAAGATAGCAGTTACAAACTTTTGCACAGATAATCTCAGATGCTGCTGAGACATTACCCCCATCACAGGCTTAGAGATTTGAACAGAAACTCAATGATTCTGTCTTTTCTCAGGAATGTAATTCCTAGAAAAAGGGTCTGTCTTTGCCACTTCTGTTCTCTCATAAAATGAAAGGTGTAAATAATGCAAATGAGTGAGCATCAGGTAAAATCTATGTTCAATTTGCACAGAAGTGAGACTGTATACATTCTATAATTGCACCCCAAGTCTTAGAGCTTAGAATGCCATACAGTCAATGCACACAAATGTACCACTGTGTGTACTTGTGGCCCTTGAAACACATTTTTTCTGCCTTTTATTTAGAGAGAGGGAGGCCAGTGTTAAATAAGGGGGGAGAAACAACAATACGTACACTTTTAGCATTTGCCAACTAGAAAAAATATGCTTGTTGCTTATATATTCCTCTATATGGTTTTAGAGAAAAATTAAATGTACTACTTCACATTTCTAACAGTTCCTAACAGTTAGTAGCTGCATAAATGTGTATCATAAAGAGAAACATAGGCATTCTATAAAACTAAAATGGTTGTAAAATATTCAGTAGCCTCTGTATTTACATTTCTTAAACATACACAGCTGAGAGACCTATTATAAATTGTGTCTTCCTAAAGGAAAGTAACATTAAATTTGCCTAGAGAGAGCCTGAACCAGAAGTTTTAACTTTCTGTCACTTGGAAGGTAATAGAAGTGACATTTATTGCTGTGCCATGTTGAACTAAAGCCCCACCTCCAGATAACTAAAGACTATTCAGCAGATGTATGCTCTAAGAACTATCCCTTGAGTCTTCTAGTGCATATTGTGTTGTCTGTTTAGATGATAAACTCCTGGAGAGGCTTGGACTAGCATGTTTTTCTGTGTTTTGTGCAGCTCTATTATTTACAATGTTTAAAATTATAATCGTGATTAATCCATAGATAAACTATCCTAAGGAAGCCAATATCAGTTGCCCTGCAGGAGTAGTGCCTCAAATGTGGCATAAATACAATTTGTTCCCCACTATTTACAATACCTATTACAGTTCCCTGGGGAGCCATGCATCCAAGGCCTAATTCATGGGTCATTCAGGAGAGATGAGCGCTGACTTTATTGGACTGTGAATTAGGCTACTGATACACAACACCCCTAAGCATGCAGCCTGATGTTATATATGCCTCTGTGCTGCCCACAGTATCTGCCTATGCTATCAGGCCTCAGTGAAAATCAGCAAACTCCTGCAACTTCCTGACCAGACTGATCCACAGAATCAACCAGGGTGCTACACTTCTCATTAGAACTCAATGTCTATTAATATGTTTTTTTGAATTCCAATTATTAGTCCCTTGTGTAGTTGCAGGAAAAAAAAAAGGTCGCTATGTCATGCCATGCAAACTCTGAGTCGTGTAATATTAAAAACCAACATGGAATAATGTACCATGCATATTCAAATGATATCACATTAATACAATTTTCCTTGTCTACTCCTTTCGTAAGAATCCACCATTGAAACAATGGCTATTTTTTTTTAATTAAAAAAAAAGATCTAAATCATGTAACTTTTCTGAGACCAATATTAAACTTCCTTTCAGGATGTCAATTTTGCTTTTATACTGAATTCTATGACATAAAAGGACTTTTGACAACACAAAGCCATTTTTTCAATAAGAGTACATGTGTCTATGGGCAGGACACTAATGGATTACACCATCAGCGCTGATGATATAATTTTACTCAAGAAACTACTTAACAATTAAAACTTCAAAATAATCTGGAAGACTATGTTTGAAAGGTGATTGTTACAGGCAAGTGTCATCTTTTAATAAAATGGCTTATTATAGCTCCCACAATATATGGCTCCTGTTTGAAATCTATACTTACTCAATATGATTTTCAAATAATGCTAATGGGAAAGTGGCAAACTACCTCCTTCCTCTAACTGGCTGGCATAAATGTTCTATCCATAAAGGCTTCCCTGGGTAATAAACTTCCTCCTCATTTATGCTTAAAAGGACATATAAGCACAGAGGAAAACTAATCTGAAGGGAGACAAGAAGAGGAATCAAACCAGCCAAAGGAGATGCACATAATACACATTGTAATGTCTGTTTAGACATTAAACTCTTTGCAGGGCCAAAGCTGTTACCTTTTACATGATCTACACAGAGCAATTGGTTATTTCTAGAATTTATAATTGCTATAAAGTTTGTGGATAAAATCTCCTAAGATTCCAACCAGCTTGCCCTGCTGGAGTGGGGCACCAGCCTTCCACATATCTCAAGACTTGGATTGAAATTCTAAATTTATGCCACATATGAAAATAAAAGTATCAAGAGCCTAACTCTCACCCTTCAAGATTCCAGCAGACAAAATACTACATATGCTGTATTTTTATTCATGAAGTATAGAGTAGTTTAGTTATTAACTAGATACTGAGTACCTGACAGAACTACCTAAGAAAGCCCCCGCAGTACTTAAAAACTTAATATAATTGTTTTAAGCAATCAAAAAACTAATAAAATTGTTAAACATATATATGTATATATTTGATATATATGTGTTTTAATAGAGAGATAATAAAGAGAATAATTAAAAATATTTTTTTATGAGTAGTCAAATACCCATCATATGCAGGTATATGCACTCTCATCATATGCAGGTATATTTCACACAAAGGGAATTTTCAAGTGAGCAAATGCATACTGATCTCATGTTGCACTGAACTATGGCCTATGAGCACTCCCAGTAGTTTTATCTCTTGCTTTATCTCTTACTTAGAAAGGAACTCATTTTAGTGCAGAACTTGAACACATGCGTAATACCCAGCTATGCTGTTCTAGTACAGCCAAATAACAATTTACCGGGTGTCATACTTGAGCTCTATAATATTCACATTCCTAAAAATATATAACAAAATTATAAATATCAATTACAAATAAATGGAATTATTGTATATATAAAAATATTTTTAAGGCATTCCTCAACACACATGTTGTATAAGCTCCTGGAGTGTCAAGAAAATTTTATATTAAAATTTATCTTTTAATGGTTTATATCTCTTTGACAAACACCAAGAATTCAATGTTCAGAATGTGTCTTTTTTTTTATACTGAGCAAGAAAAGGTGAACATAGAAACCTCTAAAACCTCTTAAACTGTAATTCTCTAGAATCAGCTCTATGCCCTTGACCCTACAATATGATCTCAAAGCTGCTTTACCTAATAGGAGATGGATTCCTAAGCACCATCCAGCAATGTCAATTTGTCTGGAGAAGGAACCGTGTGGAGTCAGTTGGGAGCATGAAGGAGACAACCTATGATGTGGTAAAGACCTGACCTAAAGACTTCAGCCACTTTAACAGCCTCTATGGGACCAGCTTAACTAGGCTTAAAACTGGAATAACTAGAACTCCTTGACTTGTCTAGGGCTTTTCAGCTCTTGACTGCTTTCCAGGTCGAACCAAACATGTATCTGACACATGGTTATATCTGCCAACCTCCTACTTAAATATGAATATGGAAAGGTCTGGTCTGAGGAATTGCTTTTTTTAAAAAAATGAGATCTTCCAACTATATTCCAGCTTACTTTATGGAGTGTGATAAAAACAGAAGAAAAGAAGAAGAAACAGATGCATGACATAAGACCACATAAAAGCCAGAGAGATGCAAATAGGCACATTAAAAGCTTTATCCTGCTATTCTATTATTCTAATGATTTTGTTCAACTCTATTAACTAACTTAATCTTTAATAAAATTGAAATGGAAGGACCAGCACACACTATTGATTCCAAGCAAAGCTCAGATTTCTATATAAGTATCTACGTATAATACTACATATAAGAAGTCCTTAACTATTATGTTTTAAATGAAATTTCATTCAGAAATGTAAGTACCTGTTGTCTCCAAAGTCAGGATCCTTGGGTTTAGCATCACTGTTATAAACAAAACGCTCTTGGGAGATTACTACGATATTGTCTGTAGTTTCATTTCCCAAGATTGTAATAACAGGATAACCCATCTGCAGCGTCCACTGATCCATTACTTCTTGGATGTTTACAAATTTTCCAACCTTTTTTAAAGCCTACAACAAAAAAAGAACAGTTTCAGTATGGTGAAGCAATACCATCACCCAATACATAAACATTATCCTTCATGTCACAGAAGATTACCATTAGTTTTAGAAGTTTAAATAACCATCATGCATGTGTGTACACATCTCTACAGCCAGTATACACACTACATAACAACATCAATTACTCGTATATATCTTAAAAACAAACAGAGAGGAATCTTGCCAGAGAGGAGAGCACAATCAGAAAATCATGTTTTCCATATCATTCATGCATTTTTGGTATAACAGAATAAACAATCTCATTTACAGATTGTTTGCAAAAGCCACAGAAACACAGGGCTATTTTCAAAAGGTATTCTTGACCAGTGAAGGTTAAAAGGACAGATTTCCAACTGTAAAATTTGATTTAGGGTATCTACAATGAGGCATATTTAAAGAACCTGATTTTTGAAAGTACTGAGTTTCTGAAGAAGTCCTTATTTGAAAATACTGTCCTTCATGGCCAGAGTGAGGCTATTCATAAAAAGATAACCCTAGCTCCTTCAAAGACTGCACCTCTAGTAGAACATGCAGGATTAATGTGTTGATATTTCATACTGTGTGTCAATAAAAATGCTATTATTATAGCATTTATTTCAGCTGAAACAAAAACAGATACTATGTCATCCTGGGAAAAGAGGCGGTGTATGAGGAGAATAACAGACACTGTTTCCTTGTCAGTGAAGGGAATGACTCTGGCTGTCAAGAAGGCCTAGAGTTAAGATCATGCCATCTTTCATGAGCGTGAGCAGGACACAGCAGGAAACCTTCAGAACGTAAGCTACAACTGCAGTATATTAGGAAGGAAGAAGTTGGCAACAAAGGGGTTATAGGTGAAGGAAATGCAATTTTAAGCCTTACCAACAAATCTGAACATACTGTATAGCCTTGTTGGCTATGGCCCAAGATAGTCTCATTTTTATGCCTTTATACTATGCTGTAGGTTTCACTGTTCTTTGAATATTATATTCTTACCTGTCTTACCAGGAGCTGTACCAAAGGCTTTACCAGTGGAGGATATCAGACAAAAAGTAAGAAGCAAGAAACACTTTCACAGTGGCATTCAACTTCCAATTAAGACTTTGAGAGTTCCATTGCATGTCACATATTTAAACTCTCGTTAACAGCACAGGCCTAAGGTTCAGTTCAGCTGCTCATACATAAATGGCTAAAGTTATTTGCCTATGACCTGCCCCTCCATAAGGGTACAGATTTCCCCACAAATTTTGTGTCACATCTATTAGCCCTATCTCAACGTCTCTGAGACCATATGGAACCTAAAATGGTTCTAGTTGCCTATATTTGAGCTACTATCTCAAGTTCTTAGTCAAGAGGCAGTGAATGGTTCAGGTTAATCTTCAGGTAGTCTAGTAAACTGAGTTGCTCTCTATGTTCTGCCAACAATATTGACTAGATTTACGGATCTGCTGTTTTTTCCTGATCATCTAATATCAACTGAGATGTCCTACAATATTTACCCTATCCTCCAGAACTGGTGGACCTACAGCAGTTATGTGCTTATCTGAAGGGCCACCTGGAAGCCAGGTGAGCTAACTTACAGCAAACATTAGATCCTACGAATGGCCAACTGAATCCAGTTCTCACTCACTATAATCAGAGCTTAGATGACTAGGTTATAGGGAGATTACACACCTAGCTGAATATTGGTACCCTAACCTCCAGCTGAACCCCGATTTTGGTGTCAACTAAATCTAATTGTTAAAACTAGATTCTCGTTGTTTGCACATGAGTTTGTATTCCTCCCAAGCCTCCCTGACTGCTCCCTGTACTGACATGTCCTATGAGCACCCAGACTAGCTCTCCAGACAGGAAATTTAGGCATAGCTGACTCACTTTGACAAAAAGTAACTGCTCTAATAGACTCCTGGACTTGGGTCTAGAACAATAAGCCCCACTTCGGGACAGCAAAGAGACCACAGACCTAGCAGTTGTGATTCTCTGCAGTATGCCAAGAGTTACAGTAAATAGTTACTTGTTTATACCAAACTTTAAAGCTTTACTAGTTTTGTCCTTCATACAAATTGTAACTCTACAAGCAATGACCAATCTACTTGCTGCAAATGCCAAAGCACTGTACTTTCACATACTTTACAGCTTATGGGCCGCAGTCTGCTGCCACTGAAGTCAAAGACTGCAGATTCCATGAAATATCTTTCATTGCACAGCAGTGACATAGTACAAACAAGGAAATATATTCCAACATCACACAGAATAGAAATACTAAGAAAATATACTTAACTATTGTCACTCTATGAACTCAAACAGAATTTCTTTGCATGGGTTTTTAAATTTGCTCTAGGGTCTGATGATTTCAATATGCGCTATTCTCATCTAACCTCACCAAGAAAAATACCGCAGTGAATCCTTGCATCTCCTTCAGCGCAATACATGAAAACACTTTACCTTCGACAATGTGTTCCAGAGATCATTTCTGGCTGCATTGCCATACTTGTGAATGGTTAAATAGTCCTAGAGAAATAAACCAAAATACAGATTAGTATTACTACACACACGCCAAACACCTATAGCTGTGAATCACTGCTATTCTAAGTTAAATCACATTAATGTTTGCATTGATCAGAAATCTAGAAATATACAATATGTTCATTCTAAAGGAGGTAAATAAACAGTTTCTTAAGCCAGTTTGCAATGCAAAAAATGTTGCTAGGCATTTCATTTACAGCATTCAATGCTCTTCCTTTTCTAAGTAAGCTAAATATTTTGAATCTATTTGTGTAATCTCAAAAAGGTTTTCTAGGTAATGGTTGGCAATGACAGAAGATGCTTCAAATACAGAATTCTAGTCATTATTTTAACTTGTCATTCTGTGTCTACTGTCAAAAAACTCCAGAAAATAATTTTTACAATAGCAAGATGTATTACAGAATATTTAATTGAGATACATTAACCTGTTATTATTCGAACCATAAGCACCTATCCAGCTTAAATGTCAAAATATGTAATACTGTCAACTCAGACCATAGCAGATTATCAGAAAATTTCTTCACCACAAGAAGCAATGTAATATGTGTACCAGAAACAAGGCTGACTAGATGTCAGTGCTTTTGCACAAGTAATTTTGCACAAGCACTAAGTGACTGTGCTTTTGCACAAGTACATGCATGTACAGTGCCACTGTACACGACTCAGGTCTGAGAGTTATAAACTGAATGGTTTTTCTTATTCAGCTGCAGTTTCAAAAACTGAGTGTTCATTCTTCTCTTGTAGCAAGCAGAAAGATAATGCCTGATAAACTACTGTCATATTAAATTAACCTCCCAAATTAATAGTTTAAACATATCACTGGTTAGGTGTGGGCCTTCCAGGCACAAAATGCTCCTACTTTCTAATGTCATCTGGAGAAACAACCCTATTAGATTCCTGCCTTCCTACGTCCCTCATTCAATTATGGAACTGAAATTCAGCAACAATTATTTGAATAACATACCTCTGCAGCATTTTGACTGGAAGAATTAAGTGGGGAAAAAAATCACATCAGAGGTTGTAAATCAATGAGTTCCTCTGCATTTGAATTTCCATCATCTTCATTTTACACAATGGTAGGAGATAAACCGTAATTTACAGCACAATGCTGAAATCGGGACAAATTTGCCGACTATGCTATCTGTGCTTTGTGTGAAGTAGGATATTTTGGGAATAATTAGTATTTGGAAAGCAAATTTTCTGATATACAAATCACAGCACCTGTGACAGATTCAGCTTTTGTCAGCCAACTCATAGTATAACAGGCAGCAACTCCCATTTAATCACAGGCTAAAAAGGCTAAATGAGAACAATGACTCTGTTAACTACATTGCCTCATCTTAACAATGTCATGAGAATAACCTGTATAAAAGGCAACATTAGATAGGCTTCACCTATACCACACCATGCCTCCTTTTTGCTTAAAAATATATATAAACTCATCTGAGGTACAGTGAAATATTCAACAGTTTTCAAAGCTGCAGAAATTGCATTGCAAATTGAAAAGTTAAAATAAGGTCAATAAAAAGTAGGACAAGATAATAAATAACAAGAAATATACATATGCATTTTAAGTGATCCTAGAAAGTGCTGCATGTATCAGTTCTTCTGAGAGTTATTCTTGGAGTCATTGTGCGACATAATGAAAAGGCTGGAATACTTGAAGATTTACTCCAGACAGTCAATAATCCTGTTTACCAGCCTACAATTAGACAACAAATTTGGCTTTAACATTTTAAATTCAGACAAGCTGCAAAGAGATGAAATGTGTTTCTTCTTTTATTTATCTCCCCAAACACAGGTTGGTAGGCTTAATGTGGCTCTTCACTCACAATTAAAAATTTATTATCTTCCAATCATCTACCATGTTTATCATATGAAGAAAAACAAAAAGAATCATAGCATTTACAATGAAATAAGAAAATACAAAAATGAAAACAACATAAAAGTAGAGACCTGGTACAATTCCATCATACTTTTTCATTATCTCAAAGCTGCATTGAGACCATAAACACAGCCTCAAGCTAAGAGTGTTACCGCTCTAAAAGCAGTCCTGAATGGCAGTGTGCATGAAAACATACTTCCAGTGGTAAACCTACAATGTAATCCTAAATTTGAGTGCACTTTATAAAGGCGCAGGAAAACAAAGTTGTGGTACCAGATTCTACCAAAAGTCCACATATACCCTTTTCCTGTTTTCAACAGTAATCGTTAGCAAACACGTGGAAAGGACATAAAACAGGGCAAATATACAGTGATATTTCTCCAATATACTCTCCCAGGATCTGGCATTTCATGGCGCAAGGAATCCCAAGCAGATGAGTATCTTGCACTTAATAGTTATGTTCTGTGAATTTGGCCAATTGGTTTCTGAACCCACTTAAGTGCTTAACCTTTGCAACACTTTACAGCAAAGCACTTCATACTTTAGCAACCTGTTACATGAAGATGCCTTTATTTGTTTCAACCATCTGCCAGCCTACTGGTGTCACTTGCTTCACCTTAGCATTAGTACTAGAGGAGACAAGGAAACTGGTTCCCTACTCTGCTCTTTCCAGGGTCAGCATAATGTTACACATCTCTACTATATCATAGCATGCTTTTAGGCTGAGGATACCAACAGACCTAATCATCACCCCTTGTGCTGTATGATTACATTTTGTTACCAAAATCCAAGTTAATGACATTAAAGTGAGGCAGGGTTACAGCTGAACTTCCATTTTCAAATTGCAACCCAAGCAGCCTTAATTTACTAAAAAAAAAAGCAGAAGAAGACAGAAAGAAAGGCTCGTTCATACCAGCATCAAATATAACCCAAGAACTTTCAAAATACGAGTCCAAGACCTATACCTACTCAGTTTTTCAGTTATAACAATGGGACAAGCAGGAACATAATGGTTTTTCTCCCAAGGAGTCACATCTAAATCTAAGTAGCTTGCAAAGGGGGCAGAAGAGAAATTCTTGTTCACTGTTATTATGCAAGGTTGTTCTATTAAACAAAAAGCCATCCCTTTGGCTTTACACTGAACAGAGAAGAACCAAAGCAAACAGAAAAGAGAAGTAAGCTGCAGAACACACATGGAAGATGACTTGGAAAACGCAACTGCCTGAATCTAAGCTGCACTCAGCTCAGCTCCAAAGGACTTGGAAGTGACTTAAAGCAGCTTTCTCATAAACACATATGCCTAGAACCATCTGGCTGCCAGGCTGTTTTCTATCACAAAATTGCAAGTCTATCACCTATAAAAGCTGTTCCATCAACTGGAGTATGCTGGAGCATCAAGATACTCCTCAACCACTTCCCTAACTTTCAGCTATAACCCTGTAATAAGTGTCAGAAGCAAAGATGGCATGAAAACCTTATTAAAAGCCTAAAACTCAAGGGGTCTCTTCTACAATTTCCCTTTTCTCTCCTTGATTGTACAGTTGTCTTTAAGCTTATTTTTGTATGTTTGTTTAATTTTCACGCAGAGTCACACTTTGGGCCAGGGCCTGTCAGTTTTTTTCTTACTGCCCCATAAAAAAAAAAAGAGCTTAAAGCCCTGGCCCAAAGTGTGACTCTGCGTGAAAATTAAACAAACATACAAAAAGGAATAATGATCATATGGTTTGGGGGATTCTGCAAGCCTCTTACTGTAATCACTATTCCTAGCAACTTAACATCGTAACATGAAGCCACTCTTATATAAAAAGAATAACGGAATGTGGTCTCTTCACCTCTACCAGTAACAAAATGTAATCAGGTAAAGTGGTTTTGTGACATTTATTTCAATACTCTCTAATACCAATACTGAAAAGAAATCCAAAATCCATCATACCATGAAAATGAAGCCCATTTACACACAATCAAAATCTAAGATCTTGGGGAAAAAACAGATATAAGCTATAATACAAAGCTTTGTCAAATAATCACAATTGATGAATAAAATTAAAAGCCTTAATACTTTTGAAATTATTTTATTACTTGAATACAGAAGATGATAGCTTGAACAGTAGCAGAAATAGTAACATACACGGCACAAAAAAAAGGCTAAAGGATTTTGAAGAATGTTTTGAGTAATACTGCATTGATTAAGCTTGCAGGCTCTTTATTGCATTAGTTTTGTTTTTTTTTGAGAAGGTTACTTATAAGGAATAAGTCTTTCATCATTTTGCAATTTTATTTCTCTCAGTACTGCTAGGGATTGAGCCTATTGGTTTAAGAAAATGAACTACGGCACCATTCAAACATGCTAACATTCATAGCTAGTAAAAGGTGGTGACTGATAAAAGCAGAGATGTTAAGCAGTGCAAATGGGGGAATAAGCTTGCAAAGATGTATCTTATTTTGAGGGGAGACTTCAAATCTATAACTAAGAATTGAAACAACAGTGCTAGGATGAAAGTTCTTTCTTATCTGTAAAAAGTCGATTGTATGACTGAAGTAATGGCTACCAACTGACCTAAATGGTGCTGAAGTTTAAATCTGATTGTTTAATAACTTCAAGTTTTCTGCTAAAGATAACTGGGAAATTCAGTTCCCGGTTACTTAAACTTTCTTTAAATGACTGAGCAAAAAGTAGCAAATATTTCAGCATCAAATTGATAGCAATGCCCTCTGAATATATCCCTCTCATTTCCCTGGGCTCAGGAAACAGCAGTCTGCTTCTGCCTCACTCTTTTGTCTTTCATTCCTCCTCCTTTCAGCCTAGAGTACGTTCATGTTGAAGAGTTTTATATATGGCTGCTGTGCCTGAGTTGAGATTTAGAATAGCCAACAAAAACATTCAGATCAGTTGCAGGCCAGGCCTTAGGGCTCTGGCTATCAAATCTAGTAGGTTCACTCTCCAGGAAATTTGTATATTTAAGCTTTAATACCAGACACAATATTAACTAATATTTTTTTCTTTCCCTCTCTTCACACTGTCAACATCAAAGTAACTATCTCATATAATCTAGACATCAATTGGCACTCAAATAAAAACACCTGGACATGTGTCAGATTTAGCAAGCTGCGCTTAATGGTGCTCATCTTTCGATGGTGTGTGACAATCAAAAGGGAGAGAAACACAGGGGTAAAGAACTACCAGTAAAATACAACTAAAATTCTGTGTGAGAGATAAGATAACCTCTCAGCTGATAAGAAGAGCTCAAATAAATAACTAACCAGATTTACAAAATTTTTCAATTGTATGACAGACTAAGCCTCAAGAAAAAGACTGAAGGAAAAGAAGTGACTCCCCTCATAACTGCGCAATCAGGTAAGCAGCAATGTACAAAAGTAAAAAGTCAATAAATTCACAGTTTGATCATGGTATACTCTATTTCAGGCAAATCAGATGGCAGCTAACTTTATTTGTGTCAGAACTAATCCGTATCAATGAGTCAGGCTGCAAAGCTACCTCCAAATTGAAAGAACATCTGTGATTTGAACACTTATCAAAGCAATACTGCAAAGCCAGCAAAGAGGAATTCGGAAAACAAACTTCTAGACCAAGTAAACCAAAAATCTTCTTCAGCTTCTTCATCAGTTTTACTACAAATGCTCCAAGCTGTTTCCAAGCACTCTTGTCAGAAACTGTCAATCTACAGAAGTTATTGAATATGTTATAACTTTCATAAGTAAGTCCTATCTGAAGATCAAAAATATTGATATAATTACAGTTCACACCTTTGGTTACTTTGAATGAACTTTCCTTTGTTGTGGTATAGATATATCTTAAATTTTGTTTGATTAGCATTAAAAATAAATTTTGGAAATAACATTTTACAAAGCTTTGAACATGTAAAGTATATGCATAAGCTACTATGCATAATTATATAATTATAAAACATTTTTTCTCCTTATATCTAACAATTCGACACACATCAGTGACATTACCCATTGAATCTCTTCCAAATAAAAATTTCTTTGCCAGCATATTTGAAAATGCATAGTAATCTTAGCAGCTAGGAATTACAATGCTGCTAATAATTCAACAGGGCTACCACAATAGGCATGTTGAAATGTTCAATATGTCAGTATCTTCCTAGTAAATTTACAGGTTTAGAAATATGAAAAGGTAAAAAAAGAAAAAGAAAAAAAAAGCCTGAGATGTGCAACATACTTCAGCTGTATCATGCAAATATTCACTTCATTTGTATTTTGCCTTCTCTTTAGACTAGTATCTCAGTAAATGCATAAGGGACTAACAGTGGAAATCAGCACAATGTACACTAGCTGAAAATCCAGCCCTTTATTTTCAAAAGGCATATTTTTCCCACTGTCAATATGCTATATCTCGAAATAAATCATTATATGCAGACAACAAGCTGTATTTATGAACAGTGAATCACATATGGAAAGAAGTCTTCATTTTCTTTAGAGGCAGTGATGCTGAATAGGTCAGCATATTACAGTATTTTATGTAGTCCTTTTTCCACTGTAATATATAATACTTCCAGAAATTATGGCAATAAAAAGATCAGTAGTTTTGCCATTTTGGCATTGTATGGGTCAGTGGGACTTTCAGTATTGATTTTAGTGAGAAAATTATTATGGCAACATTAAGAGTTTTATCTATATCTCATCAATGGTGTTCAAAGCATAATACTTTTAGGTGAAGAACACAGACAGGACCCAAGCCCTGTTCTAAATAGCTCTCTACCTACACTGAGACACAAGAGAACTCAGCATGAAAAAGCAAAAGGATAGAAAGAGCAATCATTAAGTCAGAGGGACTGCTCACTTCACTGTATATGCTTCTTGTTCATAGGGAAAAGGAACAGCACTGTAAATCAGGAATAACTCAAATGAAATCAATATGGCCCTGTCATTTTCATTCCACAGTGAGGAAAGAATCAAACCTCTAAACACTATAAAATATTCAATTTTGCTATATACATTGCTCTAAATTGCAACTAAGTAAATCCAATGTGAATGGGGCACTCAAATAAAACAGACTCAAAATTGGTACTCAGGTAAATTTGTAGTGTCATATATACTGCTTTAAAATACATCCTGCTTTGCTGGGAACTCTTATTAAAATTAGAATTACTAAATAAAGAGTTTTATTTCCCTTATAAAACTCAGCTTTGCTATTAGCTACTAACATGAAGAGGAAGGAGGTTCCATTTTGAAATATGGCAACAGCAAATTGCAGTGTGGTGGCAAAACAATTTGCATTGGAAGTCTACAGGGAACTGTTAGAAGGATTGCAGTTAGTGGTTATTGCCTAGCAGAGTCTGATGGCGTCTGCTCTGCAGTATACCTGCTAGTATATTAAGTTTTTCTTAGAGGAAAAATGTATTTGATGTATTATTTGGTAGTGGTACTAAACTACTGAACTAAGAAGAAACTTTACAGAAGTAAAATACTGCTTGAAATTGAACTGCATATATTTGACTGAATTTGTGCATCCATTTTAGTTCTGCCTTGTTTGGTTCCATATAATACAGTTGAACCTGAACACAGATATTGCTCAATAAATGTATTTTTAATGCACACAAAAAAAAGTGATGAAATGTTTTCCAGAAATATCTGGATGGCACTTGCTAATTGTGACAGGTTGGCTGCTCATTCCTCTACATTAACTTGTGCTACATCCATGAATTGCTAAGTGTGCAAAAAATTCTGCTGCACTTTTCTGCAATAAATTTTGAACAGATACCCCAGAATGAGAAACAGGGTTTTAATGTTACTTAGTATCAGAGGGTCATCAGAAATCACTTGAGAAAACTTATTTAAAACAGGATTTGCATGTCATTGCATCTAGATCATACCACTCTGCAACTAGTGTCTGTCTACTGTGACAATGAATAATTAGGTGGGAAAAGCAGTAACAGTGAAGCTTCAACATTGCTTGTAAATTACTCATTTTTTGTGACAATCCGGCAAATATTTATTCATTGTGCAGAAGACTTGCAAAAAGACTAAAGCTGCCTTTGATATTGTAAAATGTAGCCATCAAACCTAAGAAAAACCCTTCTCATTTATACTTGTTTATATTCCACTGTGTATGCCTCATTCCACTTTTGTTTCCTTAAATATATATATATATATCATTTAACAGACAGTCAGCTCAAGGCCATTTGATGCTGAAATCTTCTGCTTAGGACACAGGGCTGGAAACAAAGACAGCAAAGTTCCAGTCTCTGCTATGCAGACTATCTTGGCACTTTATCTACAGACTGATCAATGTAAAAGGCTGTAAAAGGTGACAATGAGCTTCTGCAGGAGGCTGCACGTAAGCACAAGCCAGTACAGGAAATGAAGTGGAGGCACTGAGGGTTCTCTGGTATGGTTTTGCGGTATGTCCTTCATGGGCTGCTTTCATTGGCCTGAGTATAGAAATTCAACCACAGTCTTCTCTGGAGTTTCTGCATGTAGCAGGGAAGCATCATTACCTAATTGCTGCAACTGAATGATAAAAGTCTGCAGAGAGAGAAAGGCAGGGATTTCAGATAACAGCCTGTTTTATCCTTTTTGTTTGTTTTTTTCCTCAATGTCCTCCACAACTCTGAACTAAAGTAGATTTATTTATTTAACTTATATATACTAAGCATTAACTGGGAGTTCACTCTTTGTGCTGGAGATATTCATTGACTTCTACAGAGCTAATGAAAATTTTGATTGCACAAGGATGGCAGAATCGCACATAAAATATATACTTCCCTGTGCTGTGTGAATTCCTTTGTGCTGCTTCATAGCAACACAGACAAGGTTACTACTCCACTCCTATCAAGAAAACAGTATAATCTTATTCAGAAAGAAAACATTTTCTTAAATAACCTCCTGGCCCACTGACGTTATCTGAGAAGGCATACCTAAAATCCTTCCACATCATAATTTCCATAATAAAAATTAAGTGGAAAATAGTCATAACTGAATTTCATATGCAACAGAAAAAGAGGAGTGAGCTCACTAAAAGCACATTAAGTGAGCAGGTACATGTTGTATGGAATATGGGTGATTGGAACATTGTCACGAAGGTGACACTGCTTGGAGGAAGCAAATGTAACAGATAAAGTTCTATGTTTATTACTTCTTTCTGAAAGAAGCTTTAGCTCTGAAGAAATAAAGTAATTTTCACGTGGACTGACAGACAGCACCACTTCCTCTTAATGTGTACGACACTGACTGTAACCTTGCTCTCAAAGTCAGAACTTGGCAATATTATCTGCTGCTGAGGTTTAGCACTGCCTTCTCACTGTAACTCTCTCTGTTGCTACTTCCCATTTGGCTAAAATGTAATGAATTGTTTAAGCAGAAGTCTTTTCTTCAAAATGTGTCTCTTTGACTGAATACTTCTCTAAAATTTAGTTAACACAAAAAACTAAAATATAGAACAATATCTCGTTTTACGTGTTCTTGGCCCTCTTCTTTAAGAAACTCTACTGCTTTGAAGCACCAGAGGAAAGATTTGAAGGTTAGAAGTGGTCTTTTAGGAACATGCTTTCTTTTAGTACTGGTCAACTTTAGATGATCTAGCACCTAGCCTATCTTTCTGTCTGTGTAATGATGTTTAAGCTTAGAGTGAGGTTAGGGTCTAAAACAGAAAGCACAGAGCCTGTCTATGGCTTCTCCATGCAACCCTACTGCAAGAAAGCATCCCAAGAGCCTGAAGACAAAGCTGTCTGATCCAAATGCCAGGGGACAGAAAGTAGACTTGAATAGAGGGAGAGAAGTCAATATAACCAAACCAGAATACTGGGGTTATGCAACATTGTGAGGAGAGATCTCTCTGCACTGCACTAGCACCTATGGGATGGAAAGTAGCAATCCCAAGTATTGCAATCATCAACAGTGACTATTTTAATTGTGGGAGCATTACTTAAGGTCCTTATTTGCAGAAGTGTTTAATACAGTGACCAAAACCAATTATGTGAAGTGTGTTCTGAGGATCAGAAATAGTTTATAATGCTGACTACTTCAAAAGAACATCCTCTCAGGCTTCCAAAAAGATGCTCAACATTCATGGATACTTTTAATCACACTGGTATGCATTCAATGCAAGCATTCAACTCATTAATTTAGCTATAACAAAATTAATTGTACTATCTACTTTTTCTAGAGGTCCACTTTGATTTCCCTGCTGAGCTGCACCAATGTTGAGAGCTTAAAGATGAAGAGAAAGACAGTGGAAGGCGTGCTTTGAATACATAAGGTGTTTTGAGTCATAACAGCTAAGAAATACAGGAGGCAAAAATGGAGTACTGAACATCTCATATAGAATACTTTGAACTAGTGAGATTTAAAATTTCTGTGGCCATTGAGATCCATTCAAAAAATAAGTCTAACACCACCCTATGCCTTTCCCTGAGGGTCTTCCGTTAGCTTGCAGTTGGTGATGTACTCTGATATCTGATACAACCTAGTTAACATTTAGGAAAAAATGTCACAAAAAAAAAGGCTACATTTCAGATCAGATCATATATAGCAATTAAGACTGGGGATAGAGAATAAATGAAAACTACATGAAAGTATTGAACAGAGGAAGCATTCAGTTAGTGTGGTTCACTTTGTGAATGGAAATGAGACATTGGCCTACACAGAAAACATTGGACAATGGCATATTTAAACAGCCTGGTCAAGGTGTAAACAAAAAGGAGAAGAATGAAAGTTGCAAAGGCAAACTTAATCCAGGCCTTTTTCAACAACCTGACACTAAACTATGCATTTAATTTTATCTTTTCTTTAAGGAAGAATTTTTGCTATATACACGTTGTACTCAAAATACTCTTGGAGCCAGAAGAAGGACTTCTATGTCCTTCAGTGAGCATCTGGCCTTTACTATGTTGCATATTTTAGCCTTTTCAAAAAGGCTAAACAGGAAAGAAAAAACAATTGTGAGAAAAAAAACACAAAGCATAAAACATACTCACACAAAACAAACAAAACAAACTAATAACAAGACTAGCACTGAATTAATTTTACAAAGGTAAGCCTAAAATTGAGTGATGTAAAGCAGAAGCATAAGAACACTGAAGAAGGACGAAGACGTTATCAATCTCTTATGACAATTAAAGCACAAAACAATGATGTCATCTTTAAAAGACTTCCTTCATTTTAACATCCTCAGGCTGTCCTGGTGATAACCATCAGTAGAAGTGAGGCAGTTTGAAAAACTAAAGCAATCAATAGCAATTAGCCTAAGGACAGGTCATAGCTATTACACTCATAGGATACAATGACATAAGATATTAGGTACCTAAGAGACATAGTCATATACCTAGCGCTCTTCTAAAAACATAGCAAATGAGTGCACAAATCAGCTAAAGAGGACGTTACTCAATATCTACTAAATATAATAGCGAGTAGAGATGCAGCACCAGAGATTTGTTAGATCTGTAGATACGATCCTGCTTGGTGGCACAAGTTGCGTCTTTCAGTTGAGCAGAGGAGGAGGTATTTCCACTTGCACTGCTCTTCTGGGAATTGCAGATTCTGGGGAATCTAATCCTAAAATGTCCTTTTTTGTTTATTTTTTTTAAGAAAAGTCTATTTAGAAGTTCCTCATGATTTCTAATATCAGATAGCTAACTGCCATGAAATAAGAAGAAAGACTTAAAAAGTAGATAAAATGGGTACACTGAAAACTATTTAACATACTGTGTAAAAATAAATCTAAACAGACTGTGGAAATAGAGGGAACATTTCTTCTGCTACTAAAATTCTGCAGAGAAGCGATATGGAAAAGAGCATGAGAGCTTTATCTACAATGTTTCTGACAGAGTTTCACATTCCAAACTGCCAAAACAATTCAATGTGGAGCATGGGCATGCATAGGTGTATCCAAAAAGCAGGAGATAATACACACACAGTATGAAATAAATTAACTAGCTGGCTTCATGATAGTAAAATACGATTGAAATCTGAACCTTGCTGTATTTAATAGCCTGCCTTTCACAGTTCCCCAGGCAGCTCTTCTGAAAGGTTGACCAATTTGTTTCAATACAGTGGCCACTCAACAGCACCAAGACAGCGTATATCCAAGGAACTGTATGAAAATTCTTCTTCCAAATGTACAGTGTGCAGCCTAAAGTACAAAAGCCATTAATTCATCACAGAAGAAGAGATTCCTACAGTAACTAATTCAAACTGCTGATGATACACTAAATCAGTGTGAATGATGAACACATACATAGGAGTAAGTGAAGTTCAGAGGAATACAGATCTACGTGATCAATGAGCTGCCACATAGCAAATGAAATGCAATACTGACAAATGTACAGTAATACGGAAGGAGCTTCAAATAATCAGACCAAATGTAAGAAAAATGCAATGTAACTAGAAGAGCCTTAGAGTTGGAGATGCCTCTTTAAACATATCTAAGTGCTCAACCTTCAAATCACCAGGCTATCTCCATATAGTTTAATATAAAGAAAGCAACACTGATAACTCAGAGGTTCCTTGCCTCAAAGCAGTAAAGCTTTCCACTAAGTGTAATAAAGTGACGCTAGTCATGACACCAGTCGCAATCCAGTTCAAGCATACCGATTAGGAACAACAGGCTACAGATGAAAAACTCACTCAAAACTAGAATTATATTGCTTATTACTCCCTTCAGTGATAATTGAATGGTAAGACCAAATTACAGTTTTTTCCTCCACTAGCTTATGTGATTCACAAATATTGCTAGAGCAAGCAGTACTGACCAAGTCTCTCTGTAACATAATAGCTACCCTAATTATTTTTTCTACATTTTAGCACAAATGATTGTTTTGACATGGAAATGCCATATTTTCTTTCACCCCAAGCTATCTTAATTTGTTTGAAAAGCAGAAATAAGAGGATACACGCAAAATAAAAAACTAATCTCCATTGTAATCTTATGGCAATTATCCCTGCATTGATCTAAACTTTGTTCTAAATTTATTTCAGGAAAAATTTCACACTGTATCTCTCAGGCATCTGTAAAAGGCAATAGCAAAAGTAGCTTTGAGTTGTATATATTATTCTCCTTCAGAAATCTTGAGTGAAATGTCTTTTGGGAAAGAAGTGCTGCTGAGTTTCAACATAAACGATCTGTGCAAGAAAAAGTTTCTGCTTGGAATATGGAGTTTGCTGGACTAATGATATTAGTCATTAAGATCTTTCTTCTAGGTAAGAAGAGTAACTAATTGATCTTACCTGATGTTAGGTCTAGCAGAAGGAGCCAATGGGATCCTATGAATAAGCTGTCCTTCAAAACGTGAAGGTCCCAGTAGTTCTCAAAAAAAGCCATACTGCCCCATCAGGATTCCTTTCATTGCTTACTGCACTGAACATACCTTTCTAGAACATAACTAGTGTATTTCTTAAACTTTTGTTTTATATTCTATCTTCCAATTCATTTTGATTAGAGGTAGAATTATTGTGTTAAAATATGACCTGATCTCAGATGTAGTTTATTTAAATTTCAAAATGAAAAGCTTACTAAGAACAGATAAGATTGATTGCTCTTTCTATCTTAGCATAATTGTATTTCAGGTGAACATCAATTTACTTTAAAGGACACTTCTAAGTAGCAGGCTGCATCATACATAATTCATCAATCACAGCTGCCTGCAACATGATTTACTCAAGCAGATTTCAATGGAATTGAGAGTCACATTGTTTTTTATACTTTGTCTTGTTTGTTTTTAAATAGTTTACGAAACATTCATTTGCCCTGAATTATTGCTGAAAAAAGCTCAGCCTTGGCAATCAGTATGCTGAATCTCTTTCTCTTTGTAGAGAAATGTTACTCCTTCAAATTTATTTTAAAAGGCAAAATGAGTTTTCAAAACATTATTAAGGCACAGAGCACTCCGTGCTCATCAAAAGTAGAAATAAATCTCAAGGATTTTAATAGGAGGCAAAAAGAAGGCAAAAATATTTTTCTGAGAAACTTTACTAGACTTAGAGTTTACTTTTCTAGCCTGATTGACATTTATTATTATTATCACATCTCCATGTAAATGTAATTGCAAAGAAGTAACTCTTTCTATAGGTTGACCTTTATAACAGGTAGCACTTGGTTGAAAATGGCTTCTACATTGCAAAGTGTCCGAAATGGAAATAAAAGAGTTAAAGTACAATCACGTGATGCACCGAAAATTGTAGCTGGATCTGTCATTCATGGAGACAATGTTCTGTATTTTGCACTACTCAGCAATTGGGCTTCGGAGACATGCTGGTGCCTCAAACAATCCTAAAGTCAAAATACCTTTCCGCAAATACCTGTAAACATTTTTTTTCAGAGAGAACAAAAGAAAGAGATTACTAGAAATATACACTTAGAGAAGCATAGAAATGTCCTTACTTACTTGCAAGCCCATTTGAAAAACTGAGTGACCCATAAAATTAGCCAACATTCTAATTAAAGCTGCACCCTGTGGGAAAAGAAAAACAGAAGAAAAATGATTTGTTTTGCACATCAATATTACACAGCAATAACAAACTGCAGCATGAAATTACACCCAATATTATCATCTTAGAAAT
>JAUBOD010000038.1:3088988-3131530 GCA_032353885.1 Nothura maculosa | reverse complement strand
TCATTTATTGATGATTTAAATGCTTTCCTCCAGGCAGCAGATGACCCTGTCAAGATGGAAAGTACATTGGCTTAGCATGTCTAGTGGAAGGCAATCCTTTCCTATTCAAAAAAAAAAAAAGAAATCTTCTTGACAGTATTAAAATCTGACTCACATTAAATTAGAGGAAAGGTACTATCCCATTTTAACAAAAGTCTATTCAGAAAAATATACCAGATTCTCAATCAATGATTAATAGCACTATCTCTACATAGTGAAAACATTTTTCATTAATAAATCTCCAAGTTAGTTGATACCAATAAGAGTTTGGTAACAATATCTTTCATATTACCTAAGGGGAAGCCGAGGCATATCACAGTGAAATGATTTGCAGAAAATTACCTAGCATGCTCATCAAACAGTTTGTGGCACATTCCAGACTTCCTCAGCCTCACCACTGTGACTCCACTGCTATACGGAAGGAAACCAGAACATAAACCAAGGACCTGTTACCTACCCTATAGAAATTAACTACAAACATATCGCTTTTCTGCAAAGCCCTCATAAAAAACAATTAAAATGTGTGAGGCCAACAGTGGCTGAAGTGCAGTAAATTTCTTGCCCTGAAGAAGTTTACTTACTATCCACACCATGGTAAAGAACATTCATAATTAAAATTAAGAGCAAAATTCCTTCATGCGTTTTCTAACTTTTAAAGTGTTTATGCGTTTCCTTCCTTTGAAAGCAAGGAAAGTAGTTACACTTAATTCAGTCTAATTCTTTCCCTGGCAACATAATTATTACCTGGATCACAGAATAAATGAAAATGATTTTCAAAGATCCAGTCCTATGTATTGTGATCCAAGCTAATTTATTTCTCTTGACTTACTAAATGACCTAGTTTTACTACATTTGAATTTTTAAACTTATGAATCTTGCAATTGTATCCTGTAATAATTTCAGTTGATCTCACACATGAATTACAAAAATCTAACTATTGCCTAGTACACAGTAGACATAGACACATAGACATGGTCTATGCTACACGGTATACGCATGGTAGACAGTCTAAATGTAGATACCTACAGCCTCTGTGTCTTCAATTGATTTAGTTGTCTAGACTGCCTTTACAGTCAATGGAAAGAAGCATTCACTTTAGGTGCACTTTGTCTCATCTTGAAGCAACATCAAAATAGATTAGATAAATTGCACCTTAAAAGCACCTATTTCTTTTAATTCACTAGAAAGGGAACCGAGGAAGAGTACTCATACAGAAGCACCTTCACTGAAGACTTCTAACGTTAGGTGAGATTTATTCAACCTCATGGTTCGAAAACACACATTGATTCTCCACTCTGTTACAAAGCTTCAGTTCTACTAGGCAGCTCACAAGAATTTCTGTAACGTTACAGTATAAAACTGAGGAGACATCATCCCTTTATATATATATACACAGGCATATACCATAAATCATATCTCATACCCTACAAGCATACTGTCATAATTTCATGTAGGAAAACAACAAAAAAACAAAGGTAGGTTTTCAAGAGGGACCCCCTAAAGAGAGGGCAGTGGGCTTGTAAACTGAAAGAGGATGTTCTGTACAGAGCTGACCGCAAAGAAAAGCACTTAAAATGATTAACTGTTGAAACAGTTGCAGTGAACATAAGAATATGAGAAATGATGAGGATCAGCAAACTAGGATACAGAATTATGCAGAAGCTGCAAGGCAAGGGCAAGGGTCCATGTGTGAAGAGACACTGATGAGCTGTAAGCTCATTCAGCATTATTCTTTAAAGGACCCCAAGTGATGTCAGTATTCCTAAAAGTGGCTGTGAAGGACAAATGACACCAACACAGAGCATATACCACGAGCTGCAGCTTGCAAGGGTGAACTGCTCTACAATTCTGTAAATGTGCTAGACTGCATGGAGGGGGGCAAAGAGATCATAAAAGGCTGACATAAAAAAGCATAGCTTTTCCATTGTCCTTACCACCAAAATCTTTTTTTTTCCTAAAGCACCAATTTCTTTCCTCTTTTTCCTCCTGCCTTTGTATGTGTTTTATTTTGTTGTAGCCATAAGGTTGAAATCCATCTGACTAAACACAGAGGCCTACACAGTACATATCTGAAGCTAACTCAGCTGTGTACAGCTGAGCCGGCTGCCTGGACTCCCTTTAAAGGCAACAGAGACAGAAACAAGCACTTCAGATCATCCTGACTCATCTCATCCAAAAACAAGCATCTAAAATAGGCCAGAAGAAATTCACCTTAAAAGTACTTGTTTATCTCCACTGATTATACAGGGAGCTTAGATAAGCAGTTAATTGCAGAAGCCTACACAATGAATATCCCTTAGTAGGTGACATAAATCCTTCTGAAGATACTTTATTCTGTGACATATGGAGAAGCTTTGGAAAATGTAAGAGTTTAAACAATGCAAAACTCCTGCCTGTCTTTGCAGGTGTTTGAAGAGACAACATCTCTTAGGCTGACTTACACATTCAAGTAAATCCAGTGATTACTAATAACAATCACACAGATCTCAATAAATCCTTTCTTCAATGAATGTCCACCTAGCTATCATGACTCAGGAATAAAAGCTATTTTGTGTTAGTTCAAAAAAAAAAAAAAGAGAAAAAAAGAAAAACTATTACTCACATCACATCAAAACAATTAGCCAGGAAGCTTATTCTTACAGAAAATATCACCACAATACCACTGGATGTAAATGAGGAATGGGATAGTAAGGAGTATTAGACTACCAATAGAAATTTCGTAACTGAATTTCCAAATAAATAGAACACGTCACTTTTGCACAAACCCTCCACATGCAGTAAGAACAAACATTAACAAGGTTATCTTACACTCTACAACAGTGTCTCTGCATGTTCACATCATTTACCCTATATGCAGAATGCAGTGATGAGAAGCACCCTTTGAATGTCAATGAAAAGACAGAACCAAGAAAAGCTGCAAAAGCAACAATAGCTCCTCTGCGCTTCCTTAAAATGTCTGACCACTCTTTCATTTTGCTTTTTATTCTTTCTTATCCTTTAAAAAACACTGAAATGCAGGATATTTATTATCATTCTCCTATTGCACAGTAGTCAGCTCAAAATCAGTCTTGATTAATATGTAATAGCATCAGTTCTCTTTCAAATACAATGGGAAACCAATAGGAGGCCTTTATTGTATGTTAGTATCTTTGCAATTCAAATTAGGGGTAGTCTCTTTCTTACTAAGGAAATGTGAGTTACTTTATCTTCAATTACATTTGATTTTATTTATATTATTAAAGTTAGCATTATGAATAATAGTCTATTATAGTTACCGTCATCTTAATTATTAATAACAAGGTTTATACCACATACAGGCACTCACAAAGCACCTTCTTTCCTAAGATTTAAGATGAGAATCAACACATGCAGTTAGAGGGCTATTAATTAAATATATGAGCTTTTTTTTTTAAGTGTATAAGTGATACTAAATTCACACAAACACTTCGCTCATATTGTTTGCTCTGTTCTATGATAAAGTTTTGAGAATGGGAATTTAAAGGAAGAGTGTGTAAAGGCCCACTACATTTTAAAGAAAGTATCCTGTCAGCAACAGACTGGAAGACAAGCAGACCATAAGCCATATTGTTTTGGTACCATTTATTAAGTGGATTTCCAGCTTGCAAAAGGATCTTTCTCCCAGTCCTGTGGCCACATTAGTTGCTCTGAAACTCCTAGTAAGACAGTTGAAAGCCTCAGATGAGATGCCCTTGTCTAAGACTTTCTGAGAATCCAATGCATGCTGACATTCTCCTCCATCTCCAGACAGTTTGTAGAACAGAGCTTCCCTTTACAGAAGTCATACCAAGTCATGACCAACATATCTGTTTATCCATGTGCTCAATTATCCTCCCCATCATTACAGTCCTCAGCTTGCTGGAAAAGGTTGTTAGACGCCAAACTTAGTGGTTTCCAAGAACCTGAAGTGTTTCCTTCATGGAGACATTAGCATTAGCACATGAGCAATTCTCCATCACTCTGACTGTTTGTGATGGTGGTCTATGCAACTTGTTAGGAGTTCCCATGGCTTCACAATCACTGACCTCCAGAATAATGCAAGGAGATGCCAGTCAGCTCAGCTGGCTTTGTAACAACTATCTTAATCTATTTTAGTTAATATTTCCAAAGTACTTTAGTATTTCCTACATGCCTGTCTCCAGTTCATAGCTTCTGCAATCCATCTGTTACCAAGAATAAACCAGACAAGGGAATCAATCCATTCTTTAGCTGGAAAGTCCAGCGCAAATAACTGATTAATATTCTCTGCTCTGCCATTGGGAGCCCGAGCTCTTCCTCTACCCTTTGGCTATCACCCAGTGTCACAGAGTTACATCTGCTCTACAAGTCGAGTACCACCCTCTTCATGAAATTCACCCGAGATCCCATACAAACTGAAGAAGACATTTTCAAATTCTGGCTAACTCATTTTGATTGATGATTGAAGTATACTGAAGAAAGAGATTTTTAGAATTCCAAATAGAACAAAAGCAGTGTACATATATTATTTTCCTTCAAAATTTTCAGTTCATGTTTAAGGAGCTCTGTCAAGTAGAAGCTTTAGAGTATCTACAATCAAATGACTAGAGAAAATTAGCATGATTTCATTTCAATTCATAGTTCCTACATCATATTCCTTATACATTTACACATTATATTCTTTATTTTTAAACATATTAAATAATTCTGTGACTCAAAGTACATTTCAATATCAGAACAGTATTTTACAAAGCATGTATACAAAGAATGTAGATTTTCACATTACTTTTGTAATCAGAACACTAGCCAACAAGTAACATGCAAGTCACGTTTTTCAAAACAATCATTCTTTTTTGGTACTAAGCAACCACAGCTGGATGCCCTATGAAATTTAGCTTATTGAGGAAATCACAGCATGAATTAAAGTGAAAGAATAACGTATTTGAGACAAAAAAGTGACATTTAAAAAAGAAGTCTTACATCAAATTAAAAGACAAGATGAAATATTTGTCAATTTTACAGACATTTAAAACAAACAAAAAAAAGTTCTCATAAGTCATAACTGCAAGAATAATCTGAAAAAAATTGTTCCAATGCATATATACTAAGAATAGTGCATATGGGTGTAATGGCTACTTAAAAAACTTGGTCAACTACACTTGGACACTGCAAGTAGTCCACTCAATTTCCTGAACCTTGTTTAATATCAACTTGAAGAACGGGACTGAGTAATGACAGCAGTCTAGCTGTAATGTCTGTGGGGCAACTAGTGTGATCGTAAATAAATCAAGTGACTTCCCTTCAGTTTTCCCGTGAGAATAGGTGACAACTAGGTAAAAAGTTAAAGTACTTTTGAATCCTGATGTTGCATTCAAGCTGAGCTTTCTTATGAATGAAAATGAAGCTTAATGGATGTGAACTTGCTGAATGAAAATACTTAATTGATTAGAAAGCAAAATGTATTTTTTCAAAAGGTTAAATATGTGCCATGATTTTTTTCTCCTGTGGCAGAAATTTAATGTTCAAATGACTTTCAAGAGGCTTTCCCTTTGGAAAACATATGTAAAAGCCACAAGAAAGAAGTAAGGTAATATGTATATGCAGAGAATGCAAGCAACATCCTAGTAAAAAAAGATAGCAACACAAGCCTAATCCTGAAGTCTTCAATCAAAGCCAACATTTAGTGAACCACTGATATCTCATAAACAGCTAAGCAGCTTAAATTAGATTCCTGCTTACATACATACAAGCAAGCACAAATTTAGGTACTTGGCTGAATTAAGGTTACAAATAGAAAACTTCCCTGTACGTTGGGATAAAAATGCTGCAAAAGTAACAATATTCATTCCTTATTTACAAAAAAGAGAAAAAAATTCTGATGAAGAATACAGTTAGAAAAAAAAAAAATCCATAGCTTTTCTTTCTGTTTTCTTAATAATGCGTAATTTCCAATAGATATTTATCAACTGGTACTCTCTCATAAGTTAATGTGTTGCTAATATTCAGGAATAAAACCAGGGTGTATCTTAAGACACTGATTTTACCTTACAAATACATTGTTTTTTAAAACTTATTTATAGTCTGGTTAAGCCATTAGTTGAAAAATCACCAAATTGCCCTGTAACCTGGAATGTACTGTGCTAAATCACCAAAGATACATAAATATATTTTATTGTTGTTCCTATAAACTGTAAAACCATCTTTATCTGATGTCAAAACATCATTGGAAAGAAAAAAATAGACAATATTATATACAAAAAGAACCTTTCACAAGGAAATCATAATCATTTTCTAGTTGCACAAACACAGCTCTTCTATGGATGGATAATACCAAGTGTCGAATAGTGAGATGAGCTTTGGTGAAATGCTTTCTTATACATCAGTTCTTTTGCAAAAGGAACATGATACAATGAAAAAAATCAGTGGTGAATGATCATAAAGAAGCATGTTCTTCAGGTGATCCTTTGCAACATCATTTTCCTCGAATAATAAAATGAGTCAGTCCCCTAGACAAAATGCTGCTAACAGTCATTCCAGAGATTTATATACAATAGTAGTTTTATTCAGTTTTGACACCAAAATCTCTCTGTTCTGACACCACTGACACAGACAAAAGCATGTTACACTTTTTCATTAACTGCTTGTATGAGGAAATCTTCAAGGATGGACAAACACATTAGGTTGACAACATTATTTACACAGATGGGCCATCACCAGAATTCAAATCAGTAGTATACAAACCACTGCATTTTAAACATCATGTTAAGAATCTATTCTAATAATATAGGCTCTTCAATTTCACATTTTCCTGTTAGAAATAAAGAACAAAGTTATTCCCTGTACACCAGAACAGTTATAGAAGTGTTAAACAGTCACAGTTACTTCAGTTTAAATAAGAAATCATAGAATCATAGAATCCAAGGCTGCATAGAGGGGGAGGATCACCTCCCTCAACCTCTTTATCAACTAGCTCTACAAAACTAAGCTTGCATAACCCATCAAAAGCGGTGTGCATCAATAGACCTTTCTATTGTTGCTGTAAGTGAACAAAAATCATTATTCTTGTTTGTTGCTCTTAAAATAATGTCTATTTGCTTTTCTTAAAAACATGGTATTTGCAAAACAACGGCCGTTGACCCTTTCCATAGTTTGGAGAGATCAGTCTACCAACAGTTTGCATACTCCAGTTATCATGACGGCAGTCCATCAGATTAAATGATTCAAATAGTCACTGAGTTCCCAGAAACAGGCATCTGCTCAATCTAGCATTTCATTTTAGCAAAGTAAAGCAAAGTATGAATGCCATTCAGCTTTGGAAACAATACAGGAAAAAGAAATATACTTTTCTTTAAAACGCATGTCCATGAAAAGCCTAGTCCATTTATGATATTCAAAGTTGTTTAAGGTAGTGGCTGTGATCAAAACAATTATCTCTATTTTGTCTCTTTGTTCAAATCAAGAGTGTGTACTTCACTTTAATTCAAGCAGTAGCATACCGAATGATGAAGCACACAGAGTGTACATCCTAGTACATAACTCTCCAGAAAGAAGGATATTAAAATCCTGATTCACAGAAATGCTTACACATATACTTCAATTCAAGAGTAGGCAGAGGTCCTTTCATCAGCTGTTAGACCTGCAGTCTGTAAGGGACTGGTAGGCTGGAACCTCATGTACTACTAGCCATTAAATCCCACATGGTTATTCAGTTCAATGGCTTAAATATTTCTAAGTATGATGTGGGTTTTAGCTAAGACACATTTCCTATTGCTTGCATAATTTCTATTGGTTTACAGCAAGGACTGCATATTATTTTTCTCTCTAACAGTTCTTTCCAGGAATTATCAAATCCTTAGTGTTAAATCTAGTGCCTTATACTAAATTGAACAAACTTTATTGCAGCTTCCAACCATGTTTCTTAGAAGGCCTTCCCACTAGACTGAAGAACTGTTCTCATATATATATACCCAGATACTTGGCAAGTTAATAGATGTTTTTACTTTTAAATAAGTAAACAAATTGAGACTTTTCAGCCTGCCATTTCAAGGCATTGCCTTCAATATTCCCCATATACTTTCAAAGGTTTCCATGTCTTTTAAAATGCAGGGAGCAAGACTGTACATAGCTTCAGACCTGAAAAACGAACTCACCTGCCAGACCATACACATGCAGGAAGCCTGATACAATTTGTGTGGGTTGTACATGAATGCTGATGGTCCAGCACATGTGCACCAGTTCTACTGTGCCTAATGTGTCAGCCCTGCTATTTAGAGCTTAGCCAGTCTCCCAATCACATATTCTACCAGAAAATATTTTCCATTTATCTCTAGTGCACTGATGAAATTTTTGAATAGCTTATGGCATAGAACCTCTGTGGAAATCATACAATTTTTTTTTTTTTTTAAAGTGATGATTACCCCTTGATTACTACCTTTGGGACTGGTATGGTCTGACAGTTACCTATTAATCCACTCAGTGTGTTCCATAGCGATACGGATAGCATAGCACTGTTTTTTAACTAGATTATTATGCCATAGTAAAACAAAGATCTTAAAAGTCTAAGTCTCATCACAATTTATCTTTACCAACCACATGTTTAATCTCATCAAAGATTGTAATCAGGTCTCTGTTTGACCAGGTTTGTTTCCACAAGCCATGAATATTAATATTCCTTTATGTTTTCAGTTAACTGAATCCCATTTAAGCATATAAAATCACTTGCATGAAGATTGACTTGCTAACTGTAATTAAGCATGCCTTTTTATTTGCACACTTGCAAGTTTTTAAAGTTATCCAGTACTTCAAAATGAAAAAAAAAAATTCAACAAAACTTCAGCAAGTTTCTTCCTGAACAAAAGTCCTATGGGACTCCTCAATACAAAGCAGACTGAAATTTTGCTGGTAATGTTTTTTATGTCAATATTTTTCTCTTTACACTGTTTCATTATCTCCAATTTATTCTCTATCTCCTATTCTCACCATTTGTTACAGGTTACTTTTATATTTCCAATTGCTGGTCATTTCTTTGTTCCGAAACAAGGTAGGTTTCAACAAAGTTTATCTAATTTTTATTATGGAATTGTTGCTTTTTGGACTCCTTTATGAAAAAAACAGAACCTGGAAAGGTTTAAGTCATTAATGAACTGAGCTTTCTATTTTTCCTATTTGTGAAAATTACCATCACAACGGACAGCTAGAGAAACCAAACACACATGTGCATTTCAGGAACTCCAGTGCACAGACTGGAGTTTAATCCCCCCTTTGTCAACATTTTATATTAAGCTGAGGAAATACCTAAAACATGGACACACACGTTTCTGTTCTCTAGATTCCCTGTGAGGGAGAGAGTATAATAAATGATTGCAGGGCATGTGTTGAGTCACTGGTGCCATTTCTGCCAAGACTTAGATTGCCCTTGTATCTCAAAGGGGAACAGGCAGAAAAATCTTTCTAGAAGAAACTGTGTCTTAATGATTGTTCTTCCTTGTATTAGTCTCAGTAAACAATCTTGCCTAATGAGTTCTTCTTTAAAACAGCATTTTTATTCATGTTTTTGCTGTTTTTATTATTTGCACTCAAAATAGTACTTAGCTTTTCCTCAGCTGGAGGGAAGTAACCCTCCTGAAGCATTGCAGATGTGCAGCTATTTATATAGGGTCCACAGTGGTTACTGTTTTTTCTCCAGAAAACTCTATGTTAGTATACTCTAAACAGTATAATAGATTAATAATACTTTCTTCTGTGTTAGGCACATGCTCAGTGAGATAGGTATTTTAAGTATTTGAAAGTAGTATCTAATTTTAAGCATTGGCACACAACTACATGGAATGGGAGAGTCTCCATACTCAAAATCAGGCATTCTTGGGATGGCTCTGAACTTGAACTTACAAGTTTCATTGCCTCTGAGTTTAGATGGCTTTCGTATCAGACACAGTAAAGACCTACAATCTTTTTATCTAAACAGAATGAAATTGTTGTCATTACAAGATAGTTCCTCTGTTACAAGCCATTATGAACAAATGGCTTTTGAAAACATTTTCTGCAATCTGGGCACCGACCTGCTAGTCATGGAACAGACATTACCATCACATAAATGCACACAAAGAATTCAGTGACTTTCACCAATGACATCAAAGCTAAATTAGTCAGGAAGAACAAAATGTTCTCTCTTTATACTAGGTTAAGAATATATACTCCCATTATTTTATGTTAAGAGGTTGACAGATCAACTGGAATGTATCTTAGGATTTCTGAATAGCTATTTTAAATAATAAGTGGCATGTTGCAATTTGCTTATGTGAATAATTAAAAATAAAATATGCTTTACTATCTTTTACTATATACTTAGTATTCCTTCTACTATTAATGAACTCTTCTCTCTTTTCTGTATTTCATTGATGCACATCATATGCATTTTATTAGACCAAATCACAACTTCATTCACACATGAAGTGAGTGGATTTCACTCCAATATTAATCATAGTTTTGTTGGACAGAATTGATGTTTTGTTTTGTTATCCCAGTGCCAATATACTCTGTAGTGTCCAGGGAACATAAATAAAACGTACTAAGTTTTCAGAGAGCTTTTCTGATGACTACACTATTCCTCCTCCTCTCCCTCTTCCTCCTCTTTCTTCTCTTCCTCCTCTTTCTCCTCTTCCTTCTCTCCTTCTTTCTACTCCTACTGCTACTACCAATTTGCTAACACAGACCATTGCCTTTCAGAGGAGGCATGGAGGATGGTCACCTTTTATTATTATTAAGAATATATCATCATTCCATCATTTTGATGCATAAACTGGGATAAATACTTTTAAAGAAATGGCACAAAGTTAAGAAGAAAAAGCACACTATGCATTTAAAGATTTAGGAAATAACAAATTATTTTGACTACAAAGCCTGGGCTAGCGTGACTGATCTCACTCTTGAACTCATTTGATCTTAGAAAGAAGAAAAAAATATTCTTCCCTATTCCAGCCATCCTTCTCCTTGTTTTGATCACTTTTTTGTCACTTGCCCAGACATATTCTATTTGAGGTACTTTTACAGTTATATTCAATCCTCTTGGTCTTGCCTGCTCTGATTGCTGTCAGATGCTTAAGCTTATAATGTCAAAGCATCTCACTACTTCAGATATTATCTGGCGCTCTGCACACTTCTTGGTACTCTGTCATTCCCTCTATCATCTGGCTGAGGCTGCTTATCTAGAGCTATGACTTTTTCAGGTCCGTCTGGGATGCATCCACCTGGGATGCATCCATCTCACACTGCTTAGGTCTGGCTGCTCCCTTCACGATGCAGCTCTCTTGTTGCCCATTTTATTCCTGCTGGCTGTTCCTGGCTGATTGCTGCTCCTCCTGTTACTCCTACTGCACGTTTTCTTCCTCTCTTGATGCGTCTCTCCAGGGCTATGATCCTTGCTCTCAGTTATTTCTGGTGTGCAAAGCCTGTCACACTTTTTGCTTTGTTTTAACAATTCTCAGATCCCCTCTTGTCTCCAACAGGCTACATTTCCCACCACACTTGGCATATAACCACTTTTTCCATCACCGTGGGAGGATACTATCTTACTTCCAGCTGTACTATAAAGACATATCCACTCTCTCAAGGAACTAGAGTTTGGAATCTTCTGTCAGCACTTCTGCTTAATGAACTATCACAATATTCGCTTTCCCTGTATGTTTGTGGCCCTAGTGGAGGATGACATGCTTCTATTTTAAAAATGATTAGGATGATGCTTTTGAAAGAGGCAAACATTACTGTCAGCAGTTCAAATGGAAACATTGTATTCCAAAAGATTGCAGTATATTTTTCACTCTGCTTGTGGGATTAAGTGAATACAATTCCTGAAGACTCTGTGGCACCAGACTTCTTAATATGCAAAACCACAGAGGACAAACAAGTGGAAATGGAAAATATACTCAGTTCCAAGGCATTTAAATAGCAGTTTTAATTATTATACCAAAAGTGTATAGAAAGAGAAAGAGGTGAATCTTTAAAATGATGTCTGACAATGTCTATGAGAGATCGACATTTTAATAGTGCCTAAATTGATTTATCCCTTATTGATGAAAGACAATGATGATGATATTCAATGACTAATTTTAATGAAGAATAGTCAGACGAGAGAAAGCTGCATCATTTCAATTTCACACAGAAAATCAAAAGACAGAAAAGAGATCCTATGGACAAATTCAAGGAGTAAAAGGTGAAAACTTTGTAAAGGGAATGCAAAGAAAAAAAAAGTCTTATCAAGATATACATGAAAGATATTGGACGTGAGGGTAGACCAATTAAAAATAAACAGCTTAAGACAGAAGAAAAGTCCTCATTGATGGACCTCATCCAAAGCATACTACAGCTATCAATTTCCCAAGAATTCAAGATTTGTCATCAGTTAAAAAAAACAGCAACAATCAAAGCACCGTCCCAGCATACTCCGTCATAGCTCAATTTGCAACAAGGACAATGAGGTATCTGAATATATTTGAGTATGTCCCTGACCACACAAAGTCTATTACCTATTAAGCACACATACACATACAAAAAAATAAATGAGAAATAAATAGCAGTACGAGTGGTGAAAAAGATGCTGCCTTTGGAATAGTTTCACGATTGGGATTCTTTTGACATATGATTTATCATGGGATTCATATTGGTGGACATCAGAGAGAGAAAAGGGCAGGTCGATGTTTTATCAAACAAGTAAGTTTGTTTTATTGACAAGCTAGTTATCTGATGAGCAGGCTATGCATATACACACAAAAAAGTTACATAAGAATAACAACAACAAAAAGAAGCTACAGGATCTACAAAATGCTAAATCTGTCAATTCATCTCAGAAGCAGTGTCGAGGGCTTAGAGGAAAGAATAGAAAGTGTGAGAGAAAGATCTATGGAGTCAATAAGGAAAGTCTCTTTTTCCTACATTAAATACTATTTGTATACTTAAAACAAAGGAATAGACAGATAGATAGACAAAAAAGCAGAGTGAGAGGAGGAGGAATGTGTCTTAATCATCTCACCTAGGAAAGTGTGCTAGCCATTTGTCCATCATCACTCCTAATGATTTCAGAGATCTACTGACTCAACACAAAATTTTACAGGATTAGGCCCTGACATGAACACACACAAAGTCATTTAGTGCTGTGGGAGAGCTGAAAGGCCAACACAGAAACTGAATGGAGCAGCTGTCATATTCACTGGGCATAGCAAATGTTACACTGAAAAGGAACCTTTAAATTAAGAGACAGTTACAATACTCTACTTTAAGATAGTGCTTTAATCTGCATGGAAAACAGAATGATCCTATTAGCAAGTATAAAATAGCTAGCAATAAACAGATGTGTCCTAGTGTCCTATTTGTCATTTCAATGTAAATTAAAATTATTTAATGTTTGTAAAGTGTTCATATGATGAAAAGATAAGTGACAAATATTACGCTAATATTACTATCATCATATTAATTAGAAAAAATAATTAGCTTGAAATATTACAATACTGATCTGAGACAAACCTCTGAACCTACCAAACTTCAGCTATCACCAGCAAAAATACAATTGAAACATTTAAACAATGAGACTACTTCAGTAAGCTGAAAGCAGCTGCTTATTACAGCTTAATTGACCAAGAGTAATGTTGTCAAAGCCAGCTAAGGGATTTTTGAAAACATTTCCTGAGCTCCTGAGCAACTCCAGCATTTTAAAATATTATCCTCCTGCCTAAAAAAATTATGTTTGCATATTACAAGGTATACCTATTATATATACATATACAGAACAGAAACAACTTGAATTTGCTGCTGAATACGAATAGCTGGTTACTGAGAGAATACACCTTTTTTTAGCCCAGAGTGAGCACTGGATAAACAGATAATATCATCCGCACACAGAATATCTGGAAGCTCAGTAGACAAGTCACAGGTACATTGCTGCTGTGCTGTTCAATCCCAACTAATGATGCAGAAGGAAAGTATTACCAAACACAAGGGTGACAGACAAAAGACTCTTAACTGCTGAATTATAAGTACAGAGTCCCTATACAGTCTTCATAGAAGGTTGCATGCAGCAGCCCCCGTGTCACATTGCAAGCGTGCGCGGCCATAAAATGGAGGTATTTTGCATATGACAGCATATAGCTGAAAATAATCATGTGGTCTAATGGAAAACAACAGCTTTTGGGTCATTTGCTAAGAGTAGGTTCAGTCACATGAACAAGAAGCTGGAAACGTTCAGCTCTCACTCCTCCAGTGATGCTAGTGTAACAGTCCCAAAGCTGGCCAAAAGGTTTCCTATGACTGAAATATAACTTTAAGCTGCCTGAATTTTATATGTATTCCTTCATTGCCCATAGATCTCAGTTCCCTTGTCACTGGTATGCAATGATTTTAGCGCTCAATACTTGGAGGAATATAAAAAATCCTCATGCGTAGGAAAAGCCGAGAAACTATTACATTTAATTTTAGTACCTGACAAGTTCTCTAGAGAGCTTCACTAGGACAAAGACAACACATTCTACTGCATTTTAAAGCATCTAATACAATTCAGACACAAAATGAATAATAATAAAAAAAAACAAATCCTCTTGTCAAGCTTTGGGACTCCCATACTCTCCCAAGTTTGTTTATCTCAGTCAGTAACACTGGAAGTGTTGAACATAACTGGCTAAAATCATGGTAATATATTCCAAATGAAAGTCTCCCAAACAATAACCACTGTGGTGTATATATTTTTACATTGATACTTGTTTTATAGATGGAACATGTTCCTCTAACAGTTACTGGCATATCAAAATAGAGACAGTTTAATTAATCCTACCTTTTTATAGGCAATCCAGTCAAACACCCTGTCAATGTCTGTGGCTTGCTGCACCTCCTGGGACACTGGATGAGAACTGGTCAAGCCATCCAACAACATTACTTCATGTAGGACATCTGTCAGAAACCTCTGCTTTTCCTGAAATACAGCACATGCAGCAATATCACAGACAAGTAGAATACAGAAATGATACAGTTATCAAAGGCAGACTCTGATTAAAACCAGACCTTCTGGTTCGAACGCAAACCACCATGATCTCCTAAAATCTTCCACAAATATTTGGAACAGATAGAAATCAGTTCTAACATGAGAATCCTCCTGACTTGGGAGTCATCCTGGAATGAAAGCAAGTTGACTGAAATCAAAGGTCATTAAAAGAATTTAAAAGAATGTGAAAATGAGATTGCAAATCTAACCACAATTACCTCCTTGCAGTTATTAGGGGTGGAGAGAGAAGAGATGCAATAGTTTTCAGTTACAAAAATACACCTGCAGAATTCACTGCATACTCATGTATGAAACATATTTGATAGAAGAGAGGGTAAATATAATTATTACCACTTTACTGTGTAGACTTTGAAGCATAGGTTTTAACTCACTGGTCACACAATGCCACGTTCACAAGGCAAGTCAGAAGGGAAGTGAAACCATAGCATTGTCATAGCAAATAGCTACATTATCTTTTATAATTCAGAAAAGAAACTCTTCTCAGGAACTTGTATGCTCTACAAACTTCATCTCCTTCATCTTCCCATCCTACATCTGCAGAAAGCCATCACTTTCTCTCTGCACAAGTGAGAGAAAAGCTTCACACATAACCTGAATGATACAAAGTCCCAGCTGTGTCAAGAAGCAGATGTAAGCACAAAGAATACCTAATATACTAATTTGTTTCTATACCATCTATAAATATGGATTTCAGATGCATGTCAAAATCACTGCATACTTACTCTGGCAGGATTAGTAAATGTCCATGCATACTCTAGCAACTACAGCGCATTCACTTCTACAGTACAACTCAACACATCACTCCAAAACATTTTGTCAGCAAAAGAAGAGTTTAATTTGCTTGTTTTTTGAAGTCACAAATAACTGCAAAGAGTGAATTACAAACTATGCGAGGTTTAAATAATTTTATTTTTCCTGAAATAATATATCACAAACTCTACCTAAATTTTAATGGATTCTGAACTAATGTTTATCTAGTGGCTTAATATAAAGAAACTTTAGGGAATGCTGTGCTATTTTTAGAATGCCACCTTGATGTCCACAGATAAAGTAACTACACAATTACGTAATAAATTCTGTGTTTAATTTCTTGGGTGGCAAGACTTTGGTATAAGTGTGTTAATTTAAATTATATTTATAAGACAGCTGAAAAGCTGTTCCCGTGCTGTTCCACCTGGAAATAAAACTTTATGGTAAAATTCATTAGAGCACAAGAAATGTACCTTAAGCTGATTGTATATTCAGGCAATTAAAAACACAGGATGCAAGAAAGCCAATTACCCAACACACTCTTACTGTTCTCAGCTGGCTGCATGAGGTAAGATTTGTGAAGGGAAAAGTAATGTCTTGTTCACATTATCGTTCATTTCTGAATTTTCTCAGGCATACACACTTAGTAACTGCCCTTTTTATGGAAAACTAAAGAAGTAGGAAAACAATTATTATGACAGCCCCACTCAGGGGAAAACTGCTGAGGTGTAAAGGATTGTAGATGCTTTGGTTACACCTTATATTCTTTGCTAGTTAGAAAGGGAGCACCAATTTCCTCAGATGTGTGATATGTAACACATGTAGGCATAATTTTAGTGAGGATTAAGGCTTCTGACCCATAAAGCTAAATGTATTGAACTAAAGATTTCCAAAGCATATTACCTATCCCCTTCAAAATTGAGCCTTTGCAAGCAGATTTCAAAAGGAGACTCAAACATATGTAGAATTCACGGGGAGAGAGGAGACAGAGGAGTTTGTCTGCTGTCAGGGGGAATGCAGCTTAAAGAGGCTGAAACGCAGGAAAAGACAGAGACTAAAATCACCTTAATTATGATGCAGTAGAAACACTACCTCAGCTATTAAAGTCATATCAGCATATTAAGGCAAAAAGACCAACACATATGACCAAATTGCTTGTACTAATGGCCAAGAGGCTTTTATTCTCTAGTTTTTCCACCCTATACATTGGGCAGAATTGATCTGCTGTAACATGATATCTACTGGAGTAAAGAAACAACTAGCACAGAAATTGTGGGGGAAAAAATCAATCTTGGAATGCATTTAATGAGGTCAGTGAGCTGTGAACATGGTAGGTGACAAGTTTGCAGCTAGACATGAAACAATTACAAAACGTTGTTCAAGATTACTCTCCTCCAAGGGAGTTCAACTGCAATACAAAAACAAAACACTCATTTTGATCTGCCTGTACAGGGGGAGACTGACATTCACTGCTAGATCTCATGAGTTTCATCCACATTTATTGCCCATTTTTCGAGGACAACATGGTTTAGGTAAGTCTTTGGGTCTTTGGAAAGTATTGGTAGCAGCATGAAACTGCAAGGCAATGGGTCTGGGCTCTGAGCAAGGGTATGACGACAGCAAAAGCTTATTCTGAAATAGGGTTGAAATAAGGATGGAGGTGGTTCCATTCAACTTTGTGGCTTTTTTTAAAGACAAACAGGAACAACTGAGTGCTTCTCTGTTCTTTCTATGCCTACCACCCACTCTGCATCCTCTCTCTTCAACCCATCTCCTTAAGAATTTTCCTTGAACTTGAAATGGTGAAAATCCGTAACATTAGGCCTTCTTGTGTTGAGAAAGAAAATGATAGTATTTCTAGTTGCTTTCCTCCTTGTTCTTGCTCCAGTGGGCATCCAAGGCCTGGGACCACAGCACCATTACAGAGATGGATATGCCTCTCAAAGATTTACCCACTGACATTTATGCACTAATACCTGTGCTCACTGGCTCCAAGTACTTGTCTCTTCATAGGAATGAATTCTTTACTTCTCGCCAGTAAGATCCTCTCCTTGGTATGAGGCTGCCCTGAAGACTTTACTACCCTCTCCTTAGCCCAACTTTCAACACCGTAAAAGCTTAAATTTCACTGCTATGGGTAAAAGCATCATGTCAGATATAGGAAATTGTGGATAATATCGTATAAAACTTTTCACCTATAGCTATTCTTCCACATTAGGGAAATACGTGGAGATCATTAAATATGGATGGTATTTATGGTAGTATAAATATTTTTCCAAAGCAAGTGGAATCAGGAGTAAGAAACTGGGTTAACCACAAGAAATTTGTCTGCTTCTGGCTTGTTTTCATTCTTTTTTAGGGAGGAAAGTATATGAAGGAATGTCATCACTCTTTGTATATTAGTCTTCCACAGGATTCCCACTATTCAAGTAGTTTACATTTAAATGGAAAGAAAGAAAATGTGTTTTTTTTCATCAGAAAAGACTACCTTTGAAAGCAGCATAAAAATTTATTGTGCGTAACAGGAAAAGGATGATGTAATGGAACAGGGTTGCTGCTTGTGATTTTATAACATCGTATAGGGACATAATGTAAGAGCACAAGTTAGTTAGCATGATGATAATGTAACACTTAAGTTATTCATATAAAAATAAATTTCTAAAAATTAACAGAAAATAGCAAGGAAAAGACTTAAAAGGAAAAATTTTGGAATACATCCAACAGTGGAACAAAAGGAATAGCAAGCACAATGAAAGCCCAAACTGATAATTATTACTCATAAGAGATCAAAGACCCCAGTACTAAAGGCACTGCCTTTGTTCTGGGAAAGCCATTCAAACAGTTTAAGACTGGTATCCAAATCTGCAAATGATTTTCCTGACAAACTTGCTGGAATGCCTTCTCCAAAATATAGAGCTTTACTAGTCATCAGGAGTACAAAAGAGATATGTGCTCGCTCATGCCTGAGAAAATAAACATTTGCAAAAAGCTACACTTAGGTTTATCAGGAAATTGTACCCTAAAAAGAAAAAATGGGAGCCAATTCTGAAAGCAATTGAAGAACATGAGCATATGCAATGCTCAAATGTTGCAGATCAGAATGAAATTAACTAACTACAGAGGCATATGAGGAAAACCAAGGAACCAGAGCAATATGGGGAAACACCTCTGAGGAAACCTAAGGCTGAAAAAAATACACGTCAAGGACAGAAAAGATTTGCTGAGGGACAAAAGAAAGTTCTGTCTACATGTTTATAAATGCTGCATTGTCATAGAGCACAGTGTTTCTTGAGTACTTGCAAATGAAAGCAGCATTTCTTTATCTCTCTCTCTTCCAATATGTTATTTTTTGGAAATATAAGTTGAACAACTTACAGCTTATTTATTTATTTATATCTGTCTGCATGCCTCTATTACATGCACAGTATGCTGAAAGAAGCTTGCCACACATTCTGTGTTTACGAACTATCAAGCATCTGGATCTCTTTTTGTAACTCTCTTCTCTCTATTTTTAATCAAAGTTCCTATGACATTTTTGCCCCTGTGTTGGAGAAGTGCTCACACAGACTGGTAATTTTTATCATAAAGTGACACAGAAGTGAAGTGTCACAGAGCTCAGTGTTAAGGAAGATAGGGATCCAAAGCAGTTAGTACAAGGAAAGAGAATTTGAAAAGTATTCTCTCTCCAGTGGTGTGCCAAACCAGACATTCATGAGCCACTTGATGTTGTGTTTAAGTTGCTGCGAGGGTGGGTACTGGATTGGTATTTTTTGTGCATTTTCACCAGTTACTGCAACTGGTGTTTCCATTCACTAATCTGTTTTCCACATATAGCTTTGGTTGCCCAGTATTTCCATTTCATAAATGACAGTTTGCACAATAGAAGGATGCAGTAAAGAAGACAGCTTTACCAAAAAGAAAAATAATCATATTCACCAGTACTGCTTAAAAAGAAGGCTGGTTCCTTCTTTTTGATTCCTTCTTGCATGCAAATGTATTCGCACAGATAGTATTCTATCCGCATAAAAGCAAGCAGATTAACTTTAAAGCAAGCAAAAAATAGATACACCATCTCCTCATACATTTGTTACCTCAACATCTTTAACATTAGACACCATAGCACAAAGTTCATCCTTCAATGAAAGCATCATCGGGAGAATCTACACAGGGAATCTACCCTATTTCAAGAAATATGAAAGATGTTTGAAAGATGCATTATAAAGATGCTTGGTTTACTATGGGAATCTCCAGCAACAGCTGCCAATCAACCAGAATATTTTTCAGGTGCTCTATCATTTGCTGGATGGATTTTCTACATCTAGACTCTGCATCATTCTGAAACAGATGAGGTTCAATAACCATAAGACTTGAAGAATCCAAAGACATTTTGCAGGCACAGACAGAATTACTTATCTGTGTGCTCCAAGCAATTGCATACTATTTTAAAATAGACTGGCAGCATGTTCAAGACATCTGAAAAATTAAAAAGAAGCATTGTGCAACAAAGATGCCCACTTCTGTATAGCTACTTCTTTTTCATAGAATTTCCCATCTCTAATATAATTCTTAATAACGTGGATATTCTTAGTTCAGTAGGACAGCCCATGCAGTTACCAGAAGTGCTTTCCTCAATCTACCTACCACAGAAGAAGCCAATGTTGCCATACAGCTTCTTTCTTATCTTGACTGAAGACAGAGCATTTACTAATTCAAAATTATGTGAAATTTGGCAAGTTCACTATTTTTTTTTTCTGAAACTACAGCTTCATCTGAACCCTGAACTCAGGAGCTTTGAACTCATATGACCAAAAGTTCTCATAATAATGTCATTTTAACTGCTTTCTCAAAATGAACAGATGATACAAAGAAAGAAGAGACACTGACATTCTCCAAAACTGTACTCAATCTTTTAAATAAACCTTTCACCTAAATGTTGATTACCATCTTTGCCTGATCTCTAAATGTTGAAAGTTTAACTTTTTAAATTTAGAAAACATACACATTAAATCATCTTGCCAAAGCAGAAAGAAATAAACTGTATCAATATGGATCATTTGAAGATGGAAATTTATTTTCCTAGTTGTAAATGGATATAGTTAGAAGAATCTCGTAATTAGCGATGAGAAGATCTTGCAGCTTACCTTTCTTTATATGCCTCTTTTTTTTCTTACCAAAGTCAATTATACATGAGATTGTAGTTAATTTTGCATAAAAACCTTCCTCCTTAGTTGAGTTAAAACAGAAATTTATACAAGGACTGACTTCGGTGAGTAGTTACTGGGAAAAAAACCCCACTCCATGTGGTATTAATTAAGGGCCTACTTCTTACAGGCATTGGGAGTCTTTAACCAAAAACGAAAGATGAAAGCAGTTTTAGGAAGGGAGAGGCTGATTCTCTTTCAGTGCTGAGACAGCATGATATTTATGTTGGGTTAGAGGATCAAGCAGGCTACAGCTCAGGTCTGAAATGCCAAAATAATAATGAAATAGATCAGAAAGGTCCATATGTTAAATATGCTTCAAAACTTTTAATGATTTTCTGTTTTTTTCTGAGAGTCAAACAAAGTCTAAAAACTCTTTATAGACAGAGATAAATGCTTTAGGAGAGGATCTGAGTCAAAGCACATTAAAGAGATGCATGTGTCTAATGGCAGTATTTGCTTTTATTATTTTAATCCTGCCAATAAGAAAGATAGGCAATTAAGATAATTTATCAAGGATTTGGATAGCCTGTTGCATAATGTTCAAAGTACATAATGTAACAAGGCTTAGCTTAATGATTTTCTATTAATTTTTCTATATACAGTATTTTGCAGTACATTTTTTAAAACAAATGCAGATCTGCAATCTCATTATTAATTTTAACTTTTATTAATGTAGAGATCATCTAGACTGTTGAGCTTAGCAGTGTGAAGAACAGATTATTTCAAAAATACTTTAATTATAATTATTTAATACTAAGAATACTTCTAGTAAATATGATAAATATATAAATATTACTACTTTACCTATAAAAGTAGTAAGTACAAAAGAAAGTGGGAGACCTCGTCCCAAAACTAGAATCAATAAAGAAGAAAGAAGATTCAAAGCCATCACTGACATAGCACACCTTGGCTTATCCAATAAAGTTGTCACCAAAGCCAACTTTTATAAAATAAAGAAGGAGGAGAAGGCAGCTGGGCTCTGCAAAATGCTTTCTCAGCATCAAGCCGAGTACTGGCTGCTAAAGAATGTGACACTCCTTTGATGGATGAAAGGGAAAATTACATACCAGTAATTCCTGGTGTCAGTCCTCAACACCTGTCCCAATAACAGAGACATTCAAGGACAGGCGTGATGACTCCTCCCACCAGAAAAAGAAAAAAAGGAAGCAAAAGATCAGTCAATAAATTCCTGGATCTGTAAGTCTCAGCTGAACTGCTTCCTTTACCAAGTGCCTTGACATAATGAGAGAAACAAGCAGAAAAGAAAATGGCACATACAGTGGCAAACCTGCCTCGGAAAGCAGGATGGTGAATTGGATGAGAAAATATTCTAAGGATCAGAGAAAAGAACCAAATGACAGTGGAAAACAATATGATGATGATTTCCTTCTCATAGTCCTATATTTTCTCATCCAAGAAAAAAAGTCACCCTGTGAAGAGGTGAGATGACCTTGTGTCAGTTGTAGTATCTTACAGCTAAAGAATTCACATCCAGATGCTATTCCTTTTTGCTAGCATGGGCAGAAAATGAAATATTTATGTCATGTTATGTGCTACTGTAATATAGAACCTAATTCTTCTCTTTCTCACCATAAAATAGGCAATAGGTGGACATTCACATGCCAATAATTCGTCTGAATACATAGGATGAATCTACCTCTGGTGGGAACAGTTGACAGTGCCAGTTTTCCTCTCAAAACTGTCCTGACAGCACAGAAACAGTTATTAAGACTTCCAAGACCTTGAAAAATGAGATTTAAGAATAATAATTGGCCACATTTCAAAATAACAATTTCAAAGGCCACTTAATCTGCGGGGACAGGGAAGGCTAGAGAAAATGAAAGGAATGGTGGATTCATTGCTATGGCAAATGTCTAATGACTACGTTGTCGGGTCATATTTCTTGAAAAATCAGAAGTAGCTTGGCCTTTAAGAAATCAAAAATAACCTGCAGGCACTAATATTTTAGCTGAAGGAAGGAAACAAGCGTTTCTAGTTTTGCTCTGTGTTAAATTTTTAAAAGATGATAAGAAGTTGGTGGGACTATGAAGGATCTCAGCAATGACAGCTCATCCTCCTATCTCTGCTGGGCGTTTTGAAAGTAATAAAACTTTGACCAGTTTTTCAGAAGAGTTCTGGTACATTTTATATTAACTGCAACAGATGTAGAAGCCTCTGTCAGAATCACTCTGTACTTTCTGTTCTTCACATCGTTCACCCAAAATTACAACAGGGTTATCCAGGGCATAAGGAAGAAAGGCTTTATTAAAAGAGTGGATTTCTTTTGTCATTAAGGCTATGCAAGCTTGAAGAAATATATGAATGCCCTGAGGACTTGACAAGAATTTCCACACCTGATGGAAGCCTCAATAAAACGTTACAATGTTATTGTGCTCCATGACAGTTCAGTCTCATTGTCTCTCCAGGTTTCCTGCAGTAAAAGAAGAGCTTACACAAAGACCGAAGAAAAAACAGACAAAATCAAGAATCTAAGAAAAGAGCAAAATGTTTAAGCAAGTAGCTTAGAGAAAAAAGCAAAGCTGGTAAACAGGTTTCAAACAAAATCCTTGTTCTCAAGCTTACCAAGTGAGACTTGGTGAAGCCTCATGGAAAAGGCAACCTTCACAAAGTAAAAGGAAGAAACTTGTCCTAGATATGGGAAGAACATATCCCTTCTCTCCCCCAAAAACAGCACTACTACAATGATAGTCTGGGAGTCTGGGTTCAGAAGAAAATTTGAAAATATCATAATGAAAAACTGAACAGAGTGGGAACTAAAGGTCTGGGACTTTTCGATAATTCTGTGCTTTAGCAAGAAAATACAGCTTCATCTATTGTAGCCCCTGGTTGTAATGAGGGAATAGAGCTCTTCTTAATGAAAGGGGACATGTTGGTGCAGAGCTCAGGGCTGCTGTTCCGCATTGCTATGGTGAGCGCATACTCAACACGCAGATCTCCTCAAGTGTCTCCAGCGAGACAAAGTCTGTGAATCCCAAATAAGACAAACACTGAAAGGCTCAGCAGTATCTGTAGACATGCAGAAGCAAAACTCCAGATGGTTGCATAGATTTAACGGCAAAAGCTTATGTTCCTAGAGCCTGTTAAGTATCCAACAAGAAAATAAGTTGTAGAAAGATCAAAATGACTACCAGTTTTCTGCTTCTACACTTTTCCAAAATAAAAAGTTTTAAAAAAAAATTCATAAGCTAAAAAGGAGCTGAATTTGAAATTTCAGCCCATGGCCGCCTTGAGGAAAATTACAAGGTTCTAAAACTAGAAGAATTTAACTAATTTCCCATATTCTTTAGGGGAAAAAAGTTGATTTTGGCATATTACTCTAGGTTTTCCTCAGTGACAAGAGTCATATACCAGAGCACCTTTTATTTTTATTTCACACATATGAATTATTGAGGACAAAACATCATCCAGATTGCTGGAATGTTGCTCTGTTTAATCATCACCATGAAAATAAGACTTAGAATTCTTGTTCTTGCAACTGATTCATGAAGCTTGTACTGTATCTTTCACTTTTGAAAAAGCTAACTTGTTTTAAACAGTTTTACTTTCTTGTAAATACTCATTTTTATTTGTTCAAGTTTACAAATGTCAGTTTTATCTAAATGGCAAATGCACTTTACACCATTAACAAAAATTCAGAGGAAAACAAATTCCAATAACTGTAGCTTTTGCTTCCTTTTTGCAATCTGTATAAGGATGAAACATCAAGTGTTGATTCTTATTGTAGTCTGTAAAAATGGTATAATGCTCAAATGCTGAACTTGTCAACTTATCTATCTTGCCACCAGTTTTCTAGCTATGTAGCTATGTCAGTACAGTTCTTTTGATATCAAAGGCCAGATATCAGCCCCTTTTTGTTTTTTTTTAAAAATGACAGATTAGTACTTTTCAGGTGCAGCAATATTAATGTTGTTAATTATAATTTACGCAGCACGTTTCTGCTTTCCATGTTTAACTGCCAAATCTTGCTCAGCCTCTTTGTTTAGCCTGTATTCTGTTAAGATGCCTGGATTTCACGTGCCGAGCATGCCATTTGCTTAACTGTGAACATTATGTTCATTCCTCAGAAATCTAAAGTAAATATTCTATATTCTAAATGACTTCTAAAGCAGAGTAATTCTGGATTTGTTGAGCTGATTATGTGGAGAACAAATGACTATGATGATTTGAAGATAAAATTCAGTGTATGTACGCTGTCATCTATGACATTTCACTATGCAGAAATCATAAAGGGCTGCCAGATCTCATTGCATTTATAATTAGAATGATTACATTGTAATTCAGGATGTGTTTTTCATAAAGATGAAAGAATGAGTTCTATTAAAGTCAAAGCTAGGTGAACCAACAAGCCTACCTATACAAGGCAGATGTCAGTTCAGATAAAGATTTATTTTCCTTTTTAACAATACAATTATAAATGAATACTTGAAATAAAAAATATATAATACACAGAAATCAACTTCAAAATTGGCAAACCTTAGCAAACCTTAAAGTAAGTGTAGCTGTATACAAGTACTAAAAAAAAAATCTAAGTAATTTCACAGTATGCAAAAATTAATGGTGTAACAATACTAAATAAATCTGCAGGAAATGACAAAAACATTTTATAGATCAGCATGCAAGAGAAAAACAAAATATTCAGACACAACAAATTTTTACAGACAATCTGTACTCATAACATATATTTTCTCAAGTAATTAAAACTGCATAAACACAAAACGATAGTATAGTCTCATAGAAAATTTCTATGAGACAATAGAATCTATATAGCAAAAAGATCTCTTACATTACTTCCCTATCGACTGATCTTATTAACTCTCATTTTTCCATTCAGCATAATATTCACAGTCTATAGCTTTTGATATCTAAAATTAGCCTGAGATGTGATTGGAAATGACACAAGGAGTAGATCCAAAAGAATATCCTAGCATGTCTTTGCTAGTTCTCCTTCAGAAAGCTCCAGAATTTGCATGCAAAGTTCATTAAGTATGCTCAATTGTGTACCTTAAGCAAGCACCCTGTAACTCAAATCCTCAGTACAGTTACCCCATATTAACTAAGCATGTACTGCTAGACAGCAAAATAGTAGCAGTAAGATAAAATAAGTAAAATCCGGGAGAGGAGAACAGAATTTTGTAAGTAAAAAATATATTGTTTTATGGTATATTTTATTCACATATTCCTTTCCTAATTATGTTGTATTTGTGGATTAATTCAATAATCTGACCATTTTCAGAAACAGTCGTTGTTAAATAACAATTGCTTTAATCCAAAATGGTTTCCAGCAGAGAGGCATTAGTTATTTTAACACTAGGTTATGACAGACATGACCTTATTTCTTTTGTAATAAATTGCAGATTACGCTTTTGGAATGCTGTCAAATTATTTCACACCTAGTGATTTTGCTTTATTGGACATCTGATACGTGCATGCATCATTTGATATTTTTCAGCAGTCCATGTCTGTGGTAGAAGCAGTAATATAGAACAGGAAAGCAACCTTTTTGAGGAGTTTCCAAGTTAACAAAATAACATAAACCTACCATGTTCCATCCTGGGTAGAGGTAGTCAGTCCCAACAAATTCAAAATAGTGAGCAAAACCTTCTTTTAGCCACACATCTTCCCACCAAACTGGTGTCACAAGGTCACCAAACCACTGCAAAGAAAGTTCAGATAAACGACATTTAGGAAAGGATGATCACATCTCAGTTAAATGGAAAATATTACTCATAAATTTTAATAATAGCAATATTTTATACCATTCATTTGAAATTCAGGTAGATGTTCATCTAGATTTAAGGGATTAACAGAGGGAATAGAGAGAAACAGGCTTCTAACGCAGGAAGTCTGAGTCTATATTTGGAAACACCAGTGTACATAATGGGAGTACTGACAAAACTGGGAACACAGCCTCCATAACCCAGATTTAAATTTTAGTTTTCCTTCTGCAGGGTCTGCCCCAGAAGATTTATAATACTCCTGACAGTCCATTCATTGCCTAAAGAAAGTTAGGCACAACTTCTCTTCCTAAAGAAAGCTGTTTTATGCCATCTCTCCACTGGCATCATTCAGATGCCTCAAAGGAGATTGTTGGTGCCACACAGATTGTTCCACAGCATCTCAGGAACCACATAGGCCTGGGGAATTTAATGCAGTACATACAGGAGATCTGCAGCCTTCCAGAATAGCAATTTGAGGTATATGGTACCTAAAATGCCATTAGCCTCCTATGTTTATGCATAAGGGGCCTATCTGACTGCCAGTTGCATTCCTCCTTGTGCTTCTGTCATCGGGATTTTAGAGAGAGTTGAGATTGTCACTTAAAAGGGAATAAAGGACAAAAATTCACAGGAAATCATGCATTGTCAACTCTACTGCTCATGGATCACTTTATTGGAATATCTTTGGGCAATCTGGTTATTTTAACAAAGTGGCAATAAAAGCACATACAATATTTTGAAAATATATTTCACAGTTTGTAGTATCTTTTTTTTTCCCTGAACAAATACCAAAATTCTATTTCAGTGAAATTGTATGCCAGTTTTTTTTCCTTAAAATAACTCCAAATGAGATTAATTTATCAAGTGAGAAAATGCTGAGCTTTAATGGAGTAGTAAGCTATAAAAATAAACAGAACAGGAGCAGCAAATATTGCAGAGGGAGAGACTCATGTACGAGCACAGAAGCAGCTGCTGTAAAGACGGGGAGTGAATGAAAGTAGAGTTGCCCAGTAAACAGGTTGTAATTTTGCTTTCGTAACTGCTTATTTGAAAGCTTTGTCTTCTTCCACGCATATCCTTCTGGAGTGAATTGAGTGCCAAAGAAAGATTAATGCCATGACTAAAGATTCTGCCTGAGTTGGAGGACACAGATGAGGAGATGAAGAGGTCCAAAGAACACAGGAAAGCAACTCTGATTATCAGGTTGCTACACAATGTGCAGTACATAGGATCTGAGCAGGAAAAAAAAAGCCAAATTTTGCAATGTGACTATGAATCTATGAATTTAAGAATTTATGCAGAAAAGACAGGGCTAGCAAAAGCTATGTTCAATATGGTTTTATCCTAAGTGAAACAACTTGATGGATATTCAGTAATCACTATGTAATTGAACCCCATGAACAAATTCAACAAGATAATAGAGATCCTATTCTAAAGAACATTTACCTGAAAAGACAAATAAACATTAAAAATGAATTTATATACATTATGCACTTCTGTGACTTGAAAAGTCACAGAAAAGTATGTTATGAGAGGAGTATATATATATTGGAAAAAGTTAAATGGTTGGTAATGACAAAAGATTAAGCAGAACATCACTGAGCTTATTTCTTAAATTACATGAAGACTGCTGCATAAATATAAAACCAGTAACATCTGGTATACTCTGACTACTCAGAGAGGTTTAAGAAATAAAAGATAAAGTTCATAATAAATCCTTTTGTAAAGCAAAAGCATTAACAAAATTATCTATAAAAATAACATATCTATATCTATAGACATATCTAAACATATCTATAGACATATCATAATATATCTAAAATATCTATAAAAATAAGTGATTTATGTTAGATAAAAATACATTTGACTTAGGCAAGTGACTTCTTAGCAGACCAGTGGAAATATTTATTTTAATACTTTGAGAATTTATGAAGTCTCCAGGTAGCATTTCCTCCACAGTAGTAGTACTCTTGGGAATTATCCATGTTTACTTAGCAATGATAAAAAGTACTCATTTAATTATTCAACAAAAGGAAGAAATATTTGTACATGTATTAAAATAGCCAATATGAAAGTGCTGGGAATTGACTAACAATTCTTGAATACTGGCAACTCTCAGAGATAGAGCAGTCAGGGAAGTTACAATTATTGAGGCCAAGTTTCCAAATAGAAAGGTGCTATTAACTTCCTAGGTGATAAATACCTGAAAAGACAACACTAAGAATAACACTTTCTTTCTTTGTCTGTATATTTTAATATGGACACAATTTGGACTGAGTGAAGACTATTATATCTTCTCATTTTCAAGGCAAAAAGGAATATGTGTGATTACATAAATTGCTTGTTTCTCAAAGATAGTATGATCACCCTGACAGTGAAAAAGCACTTATTTTCATTTTAGAAAGGCACACTGAAAGGATACACTTCTTTATATATCTTCTTTACATATTATAAGAAAAGAATGGTTTAGAAAAATTTAGTTTTCCTTCTGCATTCATATCCATTCAATTCATTCTGTCATAGTGAGTCTTGCACTCAGGCTGGTCACCTATCACAAAAAAAATCATGGTGCTTACATCTAAATTACTTTTTATTCAAATGTTATGGATGGGGCTGATCTGTGATACTGAAATAAAATGAATTACTATTTTAATATAATTACTTTAATAAATTATGGTAATTATTTGGAGCTGTCAACTTAAGCTGCTACTTATACATGCACTGACTAATATCTCATTTGTGCTTTGGGGCTTTTATATTAGTATTGGAGGGTAAGTTTTTAAGCTGGAACATTCCTTTCTCCTCCACTTATTAATTTTTTAATTAAATACATAAAATGTTCTAAAAAGAAAATACTCTATCTGAAATACTAGTTATTGACAACATGTAAGATGACAAAGCCAAACCTAGACAGGTAAATTTAACATGCCATTCCTAAAACAGATCTAAAATAACGATCTGGTCAAGCATTACAAAATGTGGAAAATCAGGCATAAAATTCTGTCTTTATTATTTGACAATTAGAGAATATGCTTCTACTGCTGCACTGGTGTCTCTTATTTTCTGTCTATGCCTGAATGCTGCAGACCATGAGTGCACGAACGCACTGATAATTTGGAACTCAGATTCTAAACAGTTACCTCTTAAGGATAATCATCCCCATTCTTCACATTTTTCTTTTCTTGGATATAGCATTAGCAAAGTGCTACATTAGCCTAAGTTACAGGAATGTGTACTACTGCAGTAAGATTTGTTCAGTAAATCTCAAAGTTATGGGATTAAAATCAAAGGGAGAACTCTGTGATGAAACAAGGCAAGGATTTGGAAAAGTACACTTAAAAAATATACATTTTATGGGAATGCCATTTTAACTTACATGAAATTTTATAAAATTAATAAATGAAGATCTAAATACAAGAGATGATGATTTTACTTTCGGCTCTGCAGAAGTGATTTTGGTTAATCTCTGTCATTCAAAGTGCAAATGAGTGAAAGGAAGGAATATTCATCGGATAGTGAAGGTTAGCAGATGTAGTTCCACACAGCAAAAGAGGATGAAAAATGTAGGAAGAATTAACAACTGAATAGCAGCGGCAAGAAAACCTGGACCCAAACTGGGCTCAGTTCAAGAGCCCAGCTAACCTAAGGGTTTCTAGCTACTGTTACATGCCATCAAAAATTAAGAGGCTAAGAACTGGAGGGGCTTTTAAGTACACTAAGGAAAAAAAGGAGAAAAAGATGTTTAAATAAAGACGGTACCACATTTCACGTACTAGACAGGCAGGTAGACAGGTACAGCATGTGTTCCTGGAGGGTTTTTTCCCCTTAGAATTTTTTATGTACAAGATCATTTCATATTCTCTGTGACTAAATCCTGCATCTGCAAAGCATCAATAACATTGTTTCCACCTGTTTTTTCTTTGTTTGTTTGTTTTGTTTTTTTTCCCTGTCTTGTCTATCTATCAAAAAAAACAGTTGCCGAGCTAGGCATTGATCTGCATGGAACTAAAGTAGAAATAGCAACATGAATGTCGTAGAATACTCATGCAAACAGCATTACAAGTAACACCAACACCAAGTAAGCCCTCTTACTTGTACGAAAGCTGCTCAAAAGCACTGTTTGGGCACACAAGGACCCTAAAATAAATTAATATATAGTTTTCATCCCCCTTCAAAATCCTCTTACATTCCCAAAGCAATATTATAAATCCTCTGTTTCAATGACAATCAAGCAAATAAACTGTACAAGTTATTGATGTGCTAATTGCCCACATCTGAAGTATAAATTGCTTTGGAAAGAGAAGAAATTATTAAAATTGTTCAAAGAACAACTGGAAGTAATGGAATGATATCAGGGAAAAAAAAAAGACTTAAGTTAAACACAAAGGCAAAAATTACTGGTCATGATATTTCATCACAGAAAAAGGTTCTAAGGGAAGCACTGGAAATCCCGTAATTAAGAACACTGAACTCAGCATGAGAATAATGCACTACATGGAAGAATCTAACACTTCAGAAACCAGCGTTTCAGGAGCAGAGATTTGATGACCTTAATGTGGTTTTCCATATCTGATTCCCAAGGCACTGTGATTTTTCCAGCTGAATAATATGCTACTTTACTGTACAATAAAGAGCATATAATAAAATAGGATTATTGTACTAAGAACAAACCAGCAATAATTTTCAATAAAAAAATCCTACTTCTCTTGAGGACTTAATATTCATCTATAGATTTAATATGAAACGAATTTGAACTATATAGTATTTTTTCAAGATTCAGCTATCCATTCACCATTGCAAAGGCTGTTCTTTATATGATACTCTTTATTTAGAGAAAGTGTTAAGAATTTGCATTGCTTTTTAAAGAATCCTGTGTAAAGTCACAGATGCAAGCCATGTTAATTACACAGGAGGATTTTATTCATTTTAAGCTGAAGGCTATGATTATGCCTGTTAACAGCAGCGGAAAAATAAAAAAAAGAAGGTTTCCATATTACTAAACACTTGTGTTTCATTTTAGGTAAGAGAGAAGAAGATACGTGAAATAAATTGTAGCATGAGTTTACTACGAAGTTTTCTTTTTGATACAAAAGTTTCTGTACATACACTCAGTTATCCACTGCTAGTGAACAGCAAGCCAATATCCAAATTAAAAAAAAAAATAAATAAAAACGAAGAAGAAGGAAGTATGTATGTATATATGTGATGGAAGATGAACAGGACTATCAAATTGATTTTAGCCAAAGAAAATTTTAACACAAACACAAAACTCAACATTTATCTGCTTGTAGATCTGCAACAAATCATTTTCTACAGTTATCAGTTTGCTTACTCTGCACACAAATATAGAGAATATATTCATATATACATAGAGAGAGGTCAGGCAAGTGTTCATCACTGCTAATTTTCCTTTAGTCTCAATTTGATTTTTCCCATTTTTTTCATGGTAATGATAGGTCCTACCAGACTGTTGATTAATTTGGCTACAGTTAGAATGAAGGTTGCAACTGTCTTTGTGAAAATGCAAATATCCATTTTCAGCTTGATAAAGAATGCTTGATTTCTAAGATTAATACCAAATATCTGAACACCTTCAATACCTGGTGACATAGCTCATGTACGATGACCATGGTGACATCCAGCAGGTATGATATAGAAGAAATGCTTGGATCTAGCAGTATCCTTTGCTCCACAAAAACACTCAGTCCCCAGTTCTCCATAGCAGCATACGGATGCTTAGGCACAGCTAACAGATCTAGAAACAGAAAAAAATTATATGTTAACTGCTTATGGGAACTACTGTGCTGAAGAGCTACTTGTAAATAAAAGTTACAAACTATCATTAAGGATATCTTAAACAGTAAAAATGTTTTAAAAATTGTAAATTTCAACTAACAATAATACCTATAAATCATCAATAAAACAGTCAGTTTTGTTCTTACATCTCCATACGTTCACACATATTTCATGACTACCACCCTACTGTTGTAAAACGGTACGTATTAGTCTAACTAAAGTTTCTGTATAGAACTCAGCTTGTTTTAAAATATCTTTCTTTTCAGTTATTTCTGGGTTTGATTCTATTTCTCATGCTTAATTTATCCTAATCAATGCAGTAACAAAAGACTTCTGTCAAAAGTATTTTTTATCTCTGCATTGAAGTGACTCCTCCATATAAGTGTCCTTACATGACAAACTGCATATATGAGGATTAGCACTAAGGAAAAAATAGAAAAACAGTACATCAAAATGACTAAAAAGATGTCAACCTGCTCAGATCTTGAAAAGGTTAGTTTTTACAAAATAAGGTATCTTTCACTGTGCAATTTTACTAGCATGAATCCTCTGAGGACAAGACTGCTGGCAGCCACCTCTTGGCTCTGCAGGCTAGAACAACAGTGTCAGATTCAGCTCCAGGAGTAGTACTCCAGTTTGCAATAGGTAGCAATGCTAGAAAAAACCTAGGAAGGTCTCAGCATATAAAAAAGAGCAGTAAAGAATTGCTCTCAGTGGCATGAGGTTCAACAAGACGGTGTTTCAACATCCATTCAAGTGTTAGAGAAATCTTCCTGCCAAAGGCTGGGAAGGAACTATAATTGACTGACAATGTAGAAACAAATCTGGATTCACAGTAAAATAACATAGAGAATAAACCAATGCACAGTTGTGTTCCATGACAAAAATACTGGAAAAAGCCCAAAACAACATGTTTGTCTAGAAGAAGCCCAAAGCAAGTGGTGCAGAAATCTGTTTGCCTATCAGCAAGGCTCTGTAGTTGAGATATATGTATATATGCATACATATATATATATATATATATATATATATATATAGGCCTCTTAATTAATTAGCCTGACACACTCCATTCTTTGCTAAATAACTTCTGGTTCCAAAACTAGTACATTTGCAATTAACATTGGTCTGTCTAGGTGGTGCTTCACTGTGTGGGATAAACAGTCTCTAGGTTGACTACTTAATCTGAGAAGGAAAAAATCTTATCTACTTATATATAGCAATTCTATTAGAGCACAGACATTTCTTAGTTTATCTGCTTTGACTTGCTGATACTTGTAGTGGAACTGGCTTAGCAAACAACATAACAGCAGGACATTCACAGGGATCCATAGGAAGTTGCCATCGAAATATTAGGAATGGAAAACTTGGATATATGTCAGCTATCCTAAGAAGGGCCCGCTCCAAGAAACAAACACATTATTAAATTCAAGTGAGAGCAAAACGAGAGCCTAGTAGCCACTTGCAAACACAAGCTATCTCAAAGCATTCAAACAGCAAAGAAAGACATTTTACAAAAGGCAACAAATAATTATTTTTATAAAGTCAGATACTGGAACAATAAACTAATTAAATAAAAAAAACAGAAAATGCAAAAATGAAAGCCATGAATTTCAAGAGTAGGCAGGCCAGTAAATTCAAAGTTAGATGCCTCACTCTTCTTTCAGACTAACTGCAGTTTGTTATAACTGACATGCAAAATAAAAAAAAAAATCCTTAAATCCTCTCTGTTGTATAAAAAAGGAATAAGGATTTTAAAGGGAGTGGTGGGAGGGAAACAACAAAGACAACGGGGTAAAATCTCTGAAGTTAATAGCAAGTCTTCATTAACTTGAATCTGGGATTTCTCACTGTCAACTCTACAGAGAAAGCAATAACTTTTCCTACAGCAATTAAGCTTTCCTCCCAAAGAATCTTCAAAAGAGGAATAGAGAGACTGATTCTGTCTTTAATTTACACTGATTAAGTTTTCAGCAATTCCCCTCAAATAAGCAGAGCAACATCAGAATAAAAATAACATTAAAAAAATCCATACTTTTAACAGAACTTTCTTTTTTTTTGTAGTTTCCACTCCTGTAGGTTTATTTGCAGCGTTTCATCTCTCTCATTTGCCATAATGGCTACTTTTTGTTCTTGTCAGTCGGTGACAACTTGGAATAACACAGGGGAACCAGCAAAATGGAATGAGGTCCCTTAACAGTGAGGAATGGAGTTTCTCCCCCTGCAGCCAACTGAACACCTTTATAGGCTAATTAGAGGCTGCCTCTCAGTATTTACTTCATTGATATTCATCTGCTGGTTTAGATGGATACTCTATCCACCTCACATACCAATAAAAGCTTCCAGCCTGATGGAAAGCTCTCTGCATTGCAGGCAGATAACAGCAGAGAAGTCCCCTTCATCACGGCGATGCAACACGGCCCCATTGCTCTGCAAGCCTTGCAGCTGCTCTCATGCATAGGCTAATGCTTAAAGTGCTTTTCTGTACCAACAAACAGAAAGCAATAGATAACCCTGTAGGTCTGCAGAATGTTAATCCCTGTAGGAGCCAGGAGTGCACCAAACAAGTGCCAAATGAGTCGAGAAGCACGATACAAGGCAGCCCTCCACTCCTCCTAACTGAGGGTCAGATGCACTGCACATTGCCTTGCTTTAGGGACTGACAGAGGGAACTTTTCCTGAGGGTATGTATTATTGCTAAACGATAAGTCTTTTTCTCCTCCTTGTTTATGCATAACCACTACATCACCAGTTGCAGGGCTAATTTCAAAATGATGTTATTTGGTGGCTCATCCTGTCTACATAGGTATTGCTTTTCCTCCCCAAATTTCTAATACCTTTAAGCAAAATTCCAAACACGTCCAGTTGCTTGTAGTGAAAAGCACATGAATCTGTATCTTTATCTACAATGCTGTAAGCGTTTGATTTCCAAGGCAAAATGTTTCAGATTCTGGTCTCAATGGAATGATTTGTACTCCCCTCTTCCTATCACACCTCTAGAGCATCGAGGAGGGAATCTGTACTCCTGGAGCTGACATCCATTAAGGGCAGGGTGTGTTTTTTAAGACGCAAGGTACAGAAGACGGGGCAATGATGCATGTTTTCCTAGAAATATCATTCACGCATTGCCCCGCTCCAAAACGTTCTGCACTAACTGCACGGATGTGAAAGGCTGAATATATAATAGCTGGTGTGCAAGCTGCATCCAGTTACTCGGTGCACTATTTAATTAAATTCTTTGTAAAGCACTTGCGAGTGTTTGATTATGTGGATATTGCTGAGGAAATAGAAGTGCTTGTTATTACTTGCAGAGAATAATATCCTCATACATCATAAAACTGTTACTTGAGATTTCCTGATACAGCAGTGCAGACTCCTGTATACCGCTGGAATAATAGAGGGCTTCCACCTCTTGGCCTTCACACAGACTAAATTCATGACTGAGAAGTAAAAACTATACAGCAAAAATAAAATCGCCAGAAAAGCTGCAAAGGCAAAAAGGCATTGAAACCACGCTATCATACTACAGCAGAAAATGATGAAAATACAGTTATTCTAATAGAAAGAGAGCATTTGGACATTCCTCAAATCCACCACAGTGTGAATCTTGGAAAGAACATTTCAAGTTACAGACACTGTACTCTGCTCAAACAGCCTCCCTTATTTCCAAACATTTAATTAAGGCACCATAATTATGTGAGCTCACATCAAAATATAATTGCCCGACATTATTAGCAATTATTATCACACTGCAAAATAAAAATCATCAATTTAACACCAAAATTGGTCGTAGAAAGAATCTGCATTCAATGTTTTTTTTAAAACATTATCTATGAAGTTAATATCTGCTTAATTAGAACAAACGATACTCTTTTTTCATTTTCCCCACTCAAGTACGCTATTTTCTACATATCCTTAAAAAACACTAAATTGCCCAATATACATTACTGGGAACACTGCTCTTGCTTAAAACAAGGGAAGGATTAGAACTGAGTAGGATTAAATGCAAAGCCAGATCCAACAGCCTCATCTAGAGTACCCTGAATGTGAGGCTCCTTTCCCCTCTTCTCCTTCTTTACAAGCAGCAAAAGAACCTTTTCAGCCACTATCACTCAATCACGTTAAACCACCTCAATTTTCACTCAGTTTAGAGTCCAATGAGGATGTTAGTAAAACAGATGCATCTATACTGTACATAAGAATATGAGTGAGTGTATAAACACAGGCAGAGATCCCCACAAATGCACACATTTACTAGGACATATAAAGCAATTTTGTTTTAGCTACTGGTTAAAATGCAACCAAGGGATAGATCCTGCAGAACATACTTAATCTCTAATATCCCAAAGGAGGAAGGTAAAAAGCACTTAGAGGAAAAATAAAGAAACCACAACTAATGTGTGATAATGTCTGAAAACTTTGTGCAAATTTTTTCTGAATCATCAAGTCTTCCAAATAAATCTGGGAACACTGAAACAAATGGCAGCTTGTGAAGGAGAAACAATCAGATAAAATGAGAACCAAGAATTATCTTTCAGTCATCTTTACACATACGTACACATACACAATAAAATCAGAAGTTACTCAGAAGGAAATTGTTCACTCTGTGAACAGTTCATACATTCTGTGAATGCTCTAAATCACACAGTGGTTTTTAGTATTTATCACAAGTCTGCAGATGATTCTGTAGGTTGTTCCCTTAGAATCTAAGTTTTTATTACAAAAATGACCTCACAAAAATACCTTAAATTTATTGACATGCCTTTCATGGCACTATCTCCATGCTTTTCTGCAGCAAGTCTTTCTTCAAGATTTCAAGTGTAGACTTCCGGATGCTAGATATTTCACTGTTTCATCAGGGATTTTGATTAATTAAAAGACGTCTAACACCAGTTTATTTTTTTCTTGACAGATGAAAATCCAAAGTATTCTTTCTCCTCTTCTCAATGCTGCATAATGCAATCAATAACTTGATTGCAGTAGCTCAGGATCTCTAAAATTCTTGTGTAATACCCTAAATGAATGTTGTTATAAAAAACAAGAACTATTTATCAAAGGGGTTTGCATTTCTACCACTCTGGTTCCTTAATCAAAACGATTTCTTTCATTGATAGTCAACGATGCTTTTTAGTAACACAAGACTATTTAGTGATTCATGCAGACTTCAAAGAACAAGTCATTAAGTGACAGCTCCAATTAAAAAACAATATGCCAAAAGGTAGCAGTTTTAAGAAATATCTAGACTACCTGCTGATAAAGAACTACTGATACTAGTGATATGGAAAATCTAAACTAACTGCTGAAAAGATTTATTTGCTGTTACAACACAGAGAAGATTGTGCTGGAAAACCAAGTTCTCTTTGCATATAATTTCATCTCTTAAAAAAGTTCTTCTAAATATTACAAGCCCAGGTTAAATCTCAGTGAATGGATATTTTAAGCTGACTTCAATACTAAAACAAAAGGCAACTACCAAATCCGATTGGATGCCTTCAGACACTTTGAGATGCCTGATTTTCAGAAAATGCTAAGAGCCTGTCTCCCGAAAACTATGCTGCTCTTAGACAGCTTAGTCTTGACATTTAGGAACTAGGTCCCCTAATTACCTGTCTTTTTAATTGATATCTTTATTGTTATTATTTATACCTCTTTAGTAGTATTCTCATGTCTTCTCTTGATATAGAGCAATTATTCAAATACACTGACAGCCACAAATAACTAGGAGGACAGTCACACACCAGCTAGGACCTCTCTGATTAGCACTGCTGTTTACTCAAATGCTTATTCTGGCACCCATCATTTATTATCTGCGGGATTACAGTGCCAATATCTGCTATAAGCCTGACACTTACTTACCAGCCTACATGGACATTATGCTGCAGAGTTAATGCAAAGGTCTCAAACTGTTTGCCATTATTTCAGTCAAATCAAATGGCTTGTTGCAGACCCTGAGGAGAAATCACTGACACACAGCAGCTTACTGCTGCTTTTTTTATTGCTTCTTATTTCAGTAAAAAGTATTACTTAACATTAACTGACATAAACAATGGCTCGATTTCCAGAGCTTTTGATATGAATAGCAGATGTTTAATGCCATGTGAATATTAAAGGTTCCAAGAGGGAAAAGAGGTGGGAAAGAACGCTATTAGGAAAGGGGAAAGAAGGGAGAATAAGCAGCAATATAAAATAAAATTTTTCTATTTTTTCAAGTAGCTGAGCCTTGTGTGGTAGCTAGTTTACAGTTAGGAAATGAAACAACAATCTGTTGATTTTGACATGCATATTATTAAATTGCTTCCAATTTTCTTCACACTGGCCTATAGACCATTGCTTTGTTATTTCAAAGTGTATCAAATGATTCAGTGTTGAACTGAAAAATGAATGTAATGCCCTACAGAAGCTGAATTATGTTATCATCTTGGTTATATTGATTTCCACACGAACAATGCCAATCTTTTACATAATATATGGGCAGGCCAGTGTGAATTACTGCCTAATAACAAGCAAGGAAACAAAACTTCCATGAAGTTTCTAGCAAGTAAAAATGTAATACTGGTCTTACAAAAAAACTTTTTTCCACTCCTCTGTCTGATGTTATGTCCTAAAATATTCTCAGCACAATGGATCATAACTTGGATTTCTGCTATGGCAAGTTACAGTCCCAGCATGTGTACTATGTGCTTCCCTTTTAGAGTGTACACCACATATCGACAGAGCAAACACATTCCTTTCCTCAGCCCAGAAATATTTGAGGAGGGGGAAAAATGAGAAAGATTTCTGTAGCCTTCATAAGTACTGTTTCTAACGTAAATACTGAAAGCACTGACGTGATGGAAAAGTGCCAGCAGCCATTTTCCTAACACCATAGTTAATAGAGCATGAGGACTATCGCTGAAACAACATGCAACCCATCGCTGAACATTTCTAGGATGAATACTGGAAATATAGGAAATAAGCAAGTGCTGCTGCCATAGTCCTCCTTTTCACTGCAAAACCACAGAGCAGGTACACAGGAAACTCAAAAAAAACATATTATGTATTGTAACGAGATTAAATAAATTTATTCAGATGCCATATGTGATACAAAACCTCTTTGCTTTACAGTAATAAAGGCATGAATGATTTCATTAGTAAAGCACTCTGTACACCTAGATTCATCTCCTTTGTTTGCTTTGAAGTGAAATTGTATTCAAAGGCAATTGACAAATTCAAGTAAAGAAAGTAGAAACAGGAATATGAAGAACATGGACAGGTGACCTACAAAGTACCAGTATTTCAAAAATATACATCAGAATATTCCGTTTGGATTATTAAATTACAATATAGTGGTAAGAGGAAGAAATAAAAATAGATTATGTCAAAACAAAAACACTTCATATCAAGAACAGCTGTTGAGACACCACTGCCAGGTCTTGCTGCTTATCTGAATTCCTAAAGTAGCATTTCTGTTATATTCTTATGCAAATTCTTTGGTAATGTTACATCAGGGTAAATACTATCTTGGTAAAAATATCTGTTCTCCTCTTGATTATTATACTAGCATGAGCTAAATAAATTACTAAAATGCACTGCCAGAAAAAAAAAGCCAAAAAGCTAACAAAAGGCAGCATATATTTTTTCACAAGCTTTTTGCATACAAAAAGAATCAATAACTTTCTATAATGTATCACAAGAAGAAAAAAAAAAAAAGCTCAATATGCTCCTTTCTAAAGACATAGAAATAACAGATGGCTCAACCTTTAAGCTCTTATTCAGGCCCATGGTCTCCCTCCTCACTTGTGTCTGAGGATACAACCATTTAAATTACAGAATCCACATTTACCCTTACCAGGCGGTCCCGGGAACATCCAGATGAACTAATTGGACCAACAGGTAAAAGTAAAAATTCAAATTCTTGAGGTATTTAGATATCCTGGAGGGATTTAACTAAGTGAATTTACTCCTTCACTCTGTTCCAAATACAGGCAGTTAGCAATGTACCTGTTACTTGCCACAAAGGGAAAAAAATGCAATAAAAAGTAGAAGAGAATCAAACTTCTCTGGATTTCCTACACTTCTTGCAGTATCAGGGTCTGAACCTTTAAGAAGTTTAGATTCCCAAGCGCAGGAGGCCAACTTGAGCAAAGGGCTCTACAGAAGCTCAAGTTCTGTCATGCAGATAGAGCCGTGTCACTGATTAAAGACATTTTTTTCTTTTTCTAAGTATCTTGGACCCAGTTATTACTGAACTCCACATGGTTATCAGAAGAAAAAGAAAGAGAATTAAAGGAAATAAGCTTAATGGAAAAGTAGAGTAGCTGAAATCTCCACAGGAGCTGAAATCCCCTGGAAGTACAGAAAACTACAGGAGGAGATTTAGTCAGTACTTCACTCTGCATCTGAAAGCAACAGGTATTAGTGAAGGGAAAGACACTAATTAGAGAGTAGCCTTATTTCTGACAGTTGTGGTTTCAGCTATACTTGATGTGTTGAACAGTTTCAATTAACCCAGAGATTAGAACCCAAATACAAAAATGAATTACAGAAGAATACTGCAATGCACATACTAAATGAAGCCCTATAAAGAAATGCTTTTCACCCAACAGTACAAAAGAAGTGATACATTATAGAGGAGTTGGTGACTGGTACAAACTAAACAAGATTACCTTGACAAGAAACTAATATGAGCTCAGAATAGAACACGCTGTGAAAGAACCCAGGAAAATATTTCCAAACAAGCTACTGGAAGAGTCGGAAAAGTAAATCCGGTCAAGCAACAGGAGTCATCCAGTCCAGAATAATGTTTAGAAAGATTAGACAGTTCTCTCAATGAATAAATCTGAAAATCCAATATTCCAGCAAAAAAGAAACCTGAAATAGAAACTTGCAGAGCTCAGAGAACACGTGAAGCTGTACACAAAGTGACAGCTCAGACAAGCAACACTGTTCAGTGTGAGAAGAAGTACTAGAATGGTGACGGATTAAACCTCCTTGCTTCATCAATGGAGTGTGTATATGCTGTTGACAGCAACACCGACTCAGATTAGCTGTTCCTTGATACTGTTATGAAATATAAATGTCCTACGGTACAGAATCAGCATGTTTTTGCACAGAAATATGCTTTACAGTTCCCTTAAATCATATTTAAGCCACATGTGGGTCAAAAGCAGATAAAAGGATTTATCGATAACTTTCAAAACAGACAATAGTATAAGAAATGCTTCTGAAAGTTTCCATCAAGTAAAACGGGGGGGAAAAAAAGCTATGCTAAATGTACGTACAGTGATATTATAGCTCTATTCAGTTGTCACTCACAAGGGGGCAATAAAGAGTTTGCTCCTTGTACAGACCTTTCGTTTCAAGTTTTCATTATTACTGAAAAACTACTCCGAAGTTCCTGCCACAAAATTAGCCCAAAGAAGAGAACTTCTCATAGAGCACCTTCAGATGCACACTTCCAGTCACTCTTTGATATTCCTTTTTCTGGATTATCCCTTGGTTAAAGCACAACAGGTTTCAGCAAGTCTCACCTTTGAAGTTTTCCTGGGATCTAAATAGACTTCATCTTTCATCCAGATTCATTCTACTGTGTCTTTATCCCACTCTTCTTAACAGTGCCTGTTCATTTCCTTAGATATGCAAATACCTGTTTGTTAGACTAGGAATTATCACCCACATTGAATTTAGCGGATAAACAGTTTCTTACTGCAATGACTTCAGTGCAAGGATAAAAAAATATCCCCTTCTCTTTGGTAATTTATTTGCATTTTTCACTGTATAATCTGGCATCTACTGGAGCTTGCATTCTGTATCCATCTGTACTTACCAAATCTACACAAAATACATACACAGCTCATTACTGGCTTCTAACTGAGACTACATACAACAGTAATTAACCATTTGGGGATGGCAGTGGACTTTCAGTGACTCACCTCACTCAAAACTCAGAATCACAGAATCACAGAATCTACAAGGTTGGAAGGGACCTCTAGAGATCATCTAGTCCAACCTTCCCGCTCC
>JAUBOD010000038.1:3054726-3088888 GCA_032353885.1 Nothura maculosa | reverse complement strand
CAGTCCTCGGGCACCTCCCCTGCTCTCCAGGACCTCTCAAAGATGATGGAGAGAGGCTGAGCAATAACCTCAGCCAACTCTTTTTTCCTAAACACCCTGTAACAGGCTGTAAATCTGTAACAGGTTTAGAAATCATGGGAGTCAAACAATTCTGAGCAACGAAGTTAAAAAAGGTACTTTTGCATAAACAAGAACCAATGTAAAATTAGAATTTTTTGTATTGCCTACAAGAGGAGATATTTGAAAGACCATTAATGTTAAATGTCTATGTTAAAAAAAGAAAAATGTTAATAGATGCTAGGTGTAATGGTTATACATTTATCTTGTGATGGCACAGGTAGGATATCAAGTTTTATGTAAGAAGCACTTCGTCTAGGAAAAAAACAAGCATAGAGAAGTTGATATGAGGGTTTTATCAACTTTGGAATAATGAAAATATGCCTAGCCAAAGCTAAACAAAAAAATATAAAGGGCATACAATGGAAGTACAGTACAGGCTATCCATACAGAGAGTTGTTAGTGCACAAAGACTACATCTAGTCTAGCCTACAAATAAGAAAAGATACTGAAATTCCTTGGAATGATGGATTATGCAACCAAATTTGTGCCAAATGCACTTTTTTGTATCAGCAACTACTCTAAGTGCTACTAAAAGATCTCATTTAAGAACATGAGAAGAAGTTCTTGAAAAGGCAGCAAGAGATTGTATGAATTAAATATCCCAAAGCAGCTCAAAAACAATATGATAGGAAATACAAAACTAAATTGCTCATGTAATTCTAAGGCAGTATCAGTGAAAGTTCTAGCCAATATATGGTTAGAACTACAGACCACTATTATAGTGCTAACAAAAACTGAGAAGTCAATATTCAAACAGAGAAGGAACTTTAAACTTAGTCCATAAAATAATACACACAACCTGCTTCAGAGAGAGTCTCTTTTTTGGTTTTAAAAAAAGGTCACCAGACCTCCTTTTTCTCCAGAGAATACAGTGATTTTTTTTCTGTTACAAATGTAGGATCTTCAATTGAAACCTTTGTGGTCTCAGCAAACAAGACAAGTGCTCTGGACTATTTGAAAAATAGGAAGAGAACAAAATTCAGAGCTAGACACTCTATATATCAAAAAAAAAAAAAAAGAAAAAGAAAAAAAAAACAGCCTGTGATTGCCTGAGAACAGAAGCCTTTCAGAAAGCAATCAATGCTATTAGGATAAGATGGCCAAAGCAGCATATTGCTGTCACTCGACACAAATATTTACCGAGGATAAAGAGAATTCTATTTCCCAAAGAGAATTAGGAAATAAGGAAAATAACTAGGCAACAACCATGGCAGACTTAGGTAATCACTCCTGAGTCAACAAAATGAATTAATCATCACCACACAGGTAAGCTCAAAAATCTGAACAAATCGGAGATTAAATGTACATTTTCCTTAAATTTGGTTAGGGAGTAAGTTTGGTTAGTAAACTGGCTAAATGACTTGCGAATTTCTGTCATGTCAATACCTTGTTATGTTATTATGGTTCAGGCTAAAGAAGAAAGATCAGGCAGTGGGAATTTTAACTGTAAGGTTTTTTGTTTTGGTGTTTGTCCAGAAAAATTATTACAGATAAGGCTCTGTCAAAGTCCATGATGTGCTCAGAAGTTGTAGGAACATGAATAATGAGAAAGCACTCTGGACTTTAAGGGATGCACACAGTATATACTTCCATATTTAGGTCTAACTACTGAGTGGCAGGGTATAATGCTGATCTGGAGGTTATAGGTCTTCTAGCTGAAGGCTGAGGAAGTGAGAAACCACACACTAGTCAGCTAGCAGATTCAAGTGCTGAATAGCCACCTGTTTCCACATCCTTATTCTCATGAATGAAACAGCATTTTCTGAATTTTAGTCTCTTGGCTCTTTAAAAGGGGAGAGTGGACAGATGAGTGACTGTAATGAGATTTATCTGAGATGAAGGTGAAATTAAAGCAGAGGGCATTCAAGTGCCCTGCCACTTTCTAAATACTATCTGGAGCTTCTCTCAGCCACAGAGTGGCAGTTCTTTTAGTTAACAAGAGTATATGTAAGGAATATATTTAACATGAGATATATGAGAGAGAATAAAAGACTGACTCTTGTCCCCAGTATCATTACATGGTTAAGACCGTATGCTTTCATGTCTCACGAAGTGGTCATGGAGTAGATGTAACAAAGCTCTTCTATTCCAATCAGAGAGGTATCTATCCTTCACTTAACAGTTCCATTGCTTATAGTCTAGGCAGAGTATTAATTTTTTTAACATTTAATTACCTAGGAATGACATTCTTTATTTACTGGATGACCCAGTTTCAATTCTTCTATTTGTATTTTGTGTAAAACTTTGAATGGAATGGGAATTAAATTAAAAGTGCAGGACAACAACTTTTTAAATGAGTTTAATAGAACAATGTTGAACATGGCATAGAGATAAGAAAAAATACCTCTGCATTTATTTAAGATGAACCAGTTGATTAGTTAAACATTAACTATTAGAAACATGCAATGACATTTCAAACTTGCTCCCTTCTGAGACCTAGGAAAGGATCACATTGCTGTTAAATCTTTTGGGGAAGCAGATGAGTTTTAAGCAGACTATGGGTGAAGTTCCTGTTCTCTTCTCTTCTCTAAATGCTTCTTTTCTCAGCAACCATATTTTCCTAGATCTGACCCACAGAAGAACTACATCCCATTCTAGTGATTTTGGTGCTAGTTCTCCTGCAGACTGCAGATGTGCAGTCTCTGAGGATCTTTCTCTCCCAGCACAATCAGCATTCCCATTTTGGGAAGTGACTCAGGATACCAAAAGAAGGTTCTGGTGAGCTCATGACAGCAAAACAGACTTGAACAGAAGTCAAGCCAGGAAGGATAATGAAGACATAAGTAAAAGACTATTATAAGAGACAAAGCAATAACTTCAACATCTAATAATCTGTAATGCAGAATTACCTACATTTGGAGTTGCAATAAAGCCATTCTGTTGATATATCTATTGCCCATTGCTGTTATCTATTGGGTATGAATTAAATAGATTACTTCAGTCAGTATGTCCTTTATGGGTTTTGAACTATTAAATCTCACTCTCTCATATTTAGTTCCTGATCTAAATTTAAAAAGAAGAGTCAGCTTTCTTGGTTTTTCAACTCCGTGTTGATAAAGCCATGGAACTAAACAGAATACATCAACATTACTTTAAACATTTAAATCTTCCAACAGCACAAGAAGCTATATCTAGCCGAAATTGATAAAGCACTTCAACGATCTCTGTTTTCTATGGCTTAGTAAAATATATTTCCAAGTGTAATAGTCTGAAATTCCTTGAAACTTGAAGAGTAATTCATTGCTATTAATTTAAATCACCGTGAGAAAAACACAGAACAGTTAGGCTCAAAATATCCGCTATGACTTGGAGTTTAAATTCAAAAAAAAAGAATATTTTACATATAAAATCTCTATATATAAAATGAACCAAGGAACTTCTGTAATGTCCAAATAATGTTTTTCTGTACTCTTCAAGCCTAACAACTGTAGACAAACAAAGGGGCCAATTCTATTGACTCTCCAGATATTTTGGCTCTCACAAATTTAAAGGAATAAACAAATAGTTGAAAAGTGGCCTGAAACACCAAAAAAAACCACAAGAATGAGCTAAAGAAAGATCCAATTACTGATGAGGAAACAAAGATTCACTCTTGAAAGAGCTAAAAGATACTGTCTCAGAGTACCAAGAAATTGGCAGGAAAAGCTGAAAGGTATATCCAGAAGGCTTGAGAGAAGGGGTTGAAGTGGATGAGGCACACAGACACTCAACAAGGCACGGAAATGAAAAGTTTGGTCAAGACTGTTGATGACTAAGGCTCTAGAAGCTGAGGAAATGTTGTGTAAGAAACTGAATACAAAGAAGAGAAACATTTTGATCGCATAAGAAAAAAGGGAGCAAGTAAATGCAGAAAGAGAACATGCAATTAATTTTGAGTATATGATCTAATTACACATACTTGAAGACATCTTGTTAGGGCACACATGCAACTCTGAAGACTCATTCTGGTAAGGGCTTGGATATCTTCAATGTATATGACAAGAGGCAGCATAAATTCCTTGAAAAATCTCTCTATTTCCACTGCTCAAGTACAAAGAGTGGAAGTAAGAAACTGAAGGCACATGTGGAGTTGATGTAACTTATTTCAACAGGTTTTAGTTATTAACTAGAGATGTCGACACTATAGACATTCTTTATTTTTACCTCTTTGAAGAGCTTTATGTAGCCAGAAGGGCTGCAAACTTGTTCTTTGGGACTCTAGAAATCAATATAACCTTGGGAGAACAGTAGCTTGAGGATTTCTGAAGGAAAAGCTTTACAGGGTAAGGTGTATTTGAGAGCCAATTATATAGAAAATGGAGTGACAAAGAAAATTCAATGACTACATGAACATCAAAGATGTGAAAACAAAAAATATAGCAGTGAAATAAGCTATACTAGCAACTGAGACTATAAAAAGGAAATGACTGAGTAAAGGTAAAGTGAAGGTAAAATAGATAGAAATTTACCAATTGCACTGACAATATAACAGAAGCTGAGAACTTCGCTGACCAGAAGCAACATCTGACTAGGTCAGATATGGCATTTTCTTCTCTTAAAAGAGCACTACATGTCCCCATACGATCTTGTGACTGCTGCATGTTGTATTGTGGCATTAAAAAGACAAGAAGGTAAATGCTGTCAGAGTTGCCCCTTGAATACAAACATACACTTTTCTAATTATACATAACTCCGAATGGTTTTCTTGAGTAGAAATTCATTCCTCGCATCATAGATTTAAACATTAAATTTATATTAAAGCTATATTAAGGAATCATAAAATTAGGTTCACAAATTTCATCTAAACCTGACAATCTGTGAATAATTTACATTAAATAATATAGTTTTCATTTTCAAGTGTTTCAGAAGATTTTTTTTTATTTAGAATCATATTTTCTCCATTACCATCTTGCTCCATTGTTACTTTGTTTCCGATCTTTCATAAAAATGCAAAAATCTAATAAAAGATTTTTATGCATCAATCATGTTTAAAAAAAGGAGTTTGATAGATTACAGGTGCACTTCTTTTAGAAAATGTAAGAAAAACTTGTATAAAATAACTTAAAAAGTCAATCAGAAAACAAAGAATAACATGCTAGATCTTTGTTAAAATCACATTAAGCAGGTCATTCCCTGCTCAGTCTGCTATGTTTTCACATAACAGTCATACAGACAAGTACCTGAACAGGATACCTGTAACTAGTTATAATTCCTTAGAGACCATAAGCCTTCCCATACAATTTTTTTTAAAATAAACATGTAGAGGAAAATTATCCAAATAATGTACCGACCATGGTATGAAGAATACTGCTCTTCTAAAAAGCTTGTAATGAATCTCTAAAGACTCTTCTAAAATTACAAGCTTGTCTAGCAGCACAGCACCAGTCTATTCTAACATAACATATACAATAGAAGAATTTTTAAAAAAAGCAAAACATAGAAAAGATGCTATTAACTCACAGATATATGTGAAGGAAGTTTATGAATTCACAAACAAAAGTTAGATGTATTTTCTTCACACCTTACTTGAAGCCACTGGCATCTTGGCACTACCACTCAAGGACACTGGCAGGGAGGAAGAAGCCTGACAGAAAGATTCACTGCTATTCCTCATTCAGCTAACTAGTTCAAAAGCTGACAATTGCAAAGACATAAAGGAAAGACAGGAAGGAGAACTGAGATGACAGATGTATGAAAAGACTCCAAATCACACGATTGCTATCATATGATTCCCTAATCATATCTCTCTACTTTATTCTTACTGTTTCGCAAATGTCTGAACACACAGAACTTATGGCAAATCAATTCATCAGAAAAATGTTAGAGATTAATCTAAGAATTTGGATAATTTTATGCCTAAATTCCAAATTTGAAGAGGACACAAATTCAAGGCATAATGATTAAGGGAAGGAGTAAAATACCACATACTCAAGAAACTGATGGCTGAATCAATTATTTTTGTAATATTAATATCAATAATTAATTATTAATTAAGAAGAGAAGAAGGCACAAAAGAACAACCAATATGGGATCAGGATTTTATATTCCTTGAATATAAAAAGTCTTCTTGTTTTGGCTTCCACATACACAGTACAGATTACCCAATTCAATACACACCATGAAAGTGTTCCTGAAGATTTTAATAATAACAGGTAGAGCAACTATCACACTTTTGTAGCTTATTTGGACAACCTAAAGTCCTCAAATCATCTGCACTGAAAGTACACGGATTAATGCTGAGATATACAAGCCAAGTTCTCCTTTCCACTGAAAACACCATCTTCTCCTCCTTGAAAATAATTATCCTGCAAATCAGCCTTAATGAAACAGTAGTTTAAATTGTGTTTGTCTCCTAGTCCCCGGAACAATGTATAACATCATAGGACTAATAACTTGCATAAAGCAAATGATTAAGTACTTGGAAGAGCAAAGCCTAACACTTCGCTGGCATGTAAGAATGCAGATGACACACAGAAGAGGAAAAAAAAAAAAAAGAACTGAAGGTTCTTACATAGCATTAGAAATCTAGTGGTTTAAATGAATTAATGATAATGGTACCACTGGAGGAGCCACCCCATTACTGCATTGCTCTACTTGATGAAGAGTATTTATAAATACTCTAGTATTTATCTACAGTATTTATCTAGAAAGATGGCTTTGTTTAGTTTGGTTTCCATGCCATTAGAGAATCAAAGAATCACAGAATGGTTAAGGTTGGAAGGGACCTCTAGAGATCATCTAATCCAACCCCTTGCTCCAGGAAGGACACCCAGAGCACATGGCACTGAGTCACATCCAGGTGGGTTTGGAAGATCTCTAGAGAAAACTCCACAATTTCTCCCTGGGCAGCCTGTTCCAATGCTCTGTCACCCTACAAATCAGGAAGTTCTTCCTATGTGGAGATGGAATAAGGTCTTTTAATTTATACCTATTATTCCTTGTCCTTTCACTGTCCTCCACCAAGAAGAGTTTGGCTCCATCCTCCCTACATTCTTCCCACAGGTACTTGTACATGTTGATAAGATCCCCTCTCAATCTTCTCTTCCAGAGGCTAAACAGGCCCAATTCGCTTATTCTTTCTTCATAGGAGACATGTTCTAGTCCTTTAATCATTTTGCTGCTCCATGCTGCACCCTCTCTAGAAGCTCCACATCCCTCTTATACCGAGCCCAGAACTGCACACAATGCTCCAGGTGCAGCCTCACCAGAGCTGAGCAGAGGGGCAGGATGCCCTCCCTGCTGGCAACGCTCCTCCTGATGCAGGCCAGGATCCCACTGGCCTTCTTGGCCACGAGGGCACTGCTGAATCTTCGTTAACCTGGTGTCCACCAGAACTCCCAAATCCCTCCGCACGGAGCTGCTTTCCAGCTAATCTGTGCTGGTGTCTTGGGTTCTTCCTCTCCGGGTGCAGGATCCTGCACTTGTCCTTGTTGAACCTCATGAGGTTCCTCTCTGCCCAACTCTCCAGTCTGTCCAGGTCCCTCTAAAAGGCAGCACAGCCCTTCAGAGTGTCAACCACTCCATCCAGTTTTGTATTGTCCAAAAACGTGCTCAGAGAGAACTCTGTCCCCTCATTATCTTACTGCCTAAGAAGATGCTGTATTTTTAAAATCCATTTAGTTCTCTCCAATGTAGCAAACAGTTACTCCTTCCTTATTTCAAACAGAACTAAAGCTATCAGGGTTATTTTTATTTTACAGCTTCAAAGATGTTGAACTTCCTTTGGCTATCTGGCATAGAAATACACACCTATGACTAGTTCTTTATGTTGCTACAACACCAATTTTCTTATTCTTCAAGGTTTCAAATGCTGTTTAAGACATACCATGCATGCTTCTTCAAAGCCCACAAAGTACTGCACTATGTGCAACACCATACACAATCTCAGCACATTCCTGTCTGTCTTCTCTGCTTGGGAGTTGGGTTTGATGTCAGCTGGCAGGTATTAACTGTGGTGACCACAGTCATCCATAGACACAAATTACTAGGGATTTCAAGAAAGCCAGCTAGCCTGCCAGGCATGATGGAATGAAAGACAAATTCATCAAAAGGCAGTTTTGTGTCTTGCCATAGCTATCTGCCATATAATGAATTGCTGTTTCATTTAGAAGTGAATATTCAGGGTTGCAGTGACAAGACAAATTTAAGCAAATAGAGTAATTTGCCTGTCTGTTGAAGAACAAGGTCATTACTTGCTTTTTGGAGCCTTCCAGCACTTGAAGTAACCAATAAAAATCCTTTAGAAGCATCTCATCTTTTTAAGATCCTGAGGAGCACACTAATTCATTGTGCAACATATCCACCTTTTTCCATTGATATTTCCCCTATATTTCATATAAATCATTGTCTAATAAATGTGTTAGCTTCATTTGAAAGTGAATATCCAAACACAATGAATTAATTTTACATATTTTACAACCCACAGAAATGTATGGATTAAAAAAATATATATGTTCTAGCAGTTATTGAAGAAAGGCAGGGAACCTTCTTGATACTCAGTTATCATGATGTTCGTCTTGGACTGCCGTGCCCAATCAATGTGGCAAAGGCTGTAATTCCTAGAAATTTCACATCTCTTTTTTTTTTCCCACAATCAAAGAAAGGTCTTGACTTGTGTCAGGAAGCAACTTAGTCATAGTGTTACAGTTGAGATCAAAACTAAGAAAGCATATCTTCAGGAATCTTGATCACTTAATGGCTTTTCTATTTGGCCCACAAAAAAAAAATCCAAGCTTCTCAAGACATTCTGACCTAAGACTGATCTTCCCCCTCACTAGCCAAAGATGTCATCTAAGAGGTGTCACTGTACATTCCAGCATACTCTGGATGAACTCTTCCAGTTCATCTTATTAAGTCCTCCTGTTTCCTGGCGTTTAAATTTTATTTCTTGATCAAACAATTTTTTTCCTTGTGATCTTAGACTGCTGGCTTTCACATCCTTCAGTGTATTTTGCACCACCTTGATTTATCATTTAAATGCTGGAAGGGTCTGAATAGAGAGAAATAAACAGAAAACTGGACCTGTGTGCTTCCCCAAGGAAGAAGGAGTGGTGTTTCTCCTAGAGGAATGCCTCAGTAGGTTTTCTTCCACCAGGTAGGACTCATATCACTTCGCTGTGTTACCCTGAATCCCTGTCCTCTCTTAGATAACAGCTTTTGTTGACGAGGGGCAGATCTGTTTCAACAGAGGTCTGTTCATGAAGTTTTCCTAAACACAGAGGATTACTTTGTAACAAATTAGTATGGTGCTGTTTCAGTGCACTTGGCACCACTGATGGTATAGGATGCATATGCTCCTGAAAAAACGAATCTCCCTTCTTAAGTAGGTTCTTGGAGCAAGTTTGAACTGAGACAGAGTCAGGGACAGTGTGGGCGGTTCTCCTGTCTTTAAATTCAGCCTAACTATATATGTGGAGAATGTGAAAGCTTTATCAGCCTTTCTTGCATGGCATCAGCAACTGCACTCTTTTGAAGCCTTGTTAATGTATCATACTGCCATGCCAGGAGCTCTCACCTAGGTCACATTGGCAAGGATCACAAATATTTTCATGATTTACCTTATAGAAAGAGCTACAAACAGTCTACCAGGTTCACCTAGGAAATTCTGCCTAATTAATTTCCAGATACAATGAACACTTAGCCATCTTGGTCTTCCCATGCAGTATTACGATTCTAAAGGTTTTTTTTTTCATACTTAGCAAAATAGTATACTAAAACTAGTCAGGAAATATTTTGTGTTTTCTTTCAGAAAAAAAAGGAGTACTATATAGACTTTTGTGGGTAAAAATGACTACAGTCAATAATTCAGTGCATTTCTTACGGGTCTGATAATTTTCTCTGCCTTTCTTCTTCCAGCACAGGATATCAGAAAACCACAGATACCTATGTGGTAATATCTGAGGGTGAAGGTTACACATCAATGTTAACATCAAACTGTAATGACCTGCCACTTCCCTGACTTCATATTCTCTGGAGATCTGCTTTTTTTTCAGTGAGCTCTTGAATTTGCAGGAGTCAGTGTATTGGTGAACAGATTGAAGCAAGATAACTGATTTTTCTTGTGACACTGGACATAGTATGTCTATAAGGGTGATCTGGTTGCAATGCGATTGTCCTGACTCTTTGATATCAGGATTTTGTATCAGGATGTGAACGAAGCTAGTGACGGTGAAGTGAAAAGGATTAAGGTGAGGAGCTCAGGAATGACAGTAACTTATCAATATTTGAAGCAGCATTTGCCTCCTCAGTTCCATGCTATATCAATCTTCCCTTGGCAATGAAGCCATCTGAAGAAAAGCTGCATCTGCTGGCACATGTAGGAAATAAGCTGGAGGTGATTGAATGGCTCATCCAAATATGCTGAATTGGCAGGCACTGACATCTCACTGCAGTTTTGCATCAATAAATCAATAGTTTAAATGCACGTAATATGATGTGACTTGAAGTGATTGTCATTAATTACATGCTATCACTACCACAACATAGTCTTCAATAAAAACTAATCCTAATTATGTTTTGACAAGTTTCCCAAATTATACTTATGATTTATTTTAACATGACTCTTTTGGAAACAACAAGAGCTGTTCATTTCCTTTTGACTTCACAGGTGTATCAAGAAGTTTATCCAGATATAAACAAATACATGAAAGGTGCAATTTAACCTACAGCAACTAGCAAAGCTAGTATCAGAAGATACTAGCAAGTTATGATGTTAAAAACTGAGTTCTTAGCAACTACATTCTCAGTTTATGAAACTAATAAAAAGGGTGCAGCATCCTTCTGATCTCATATTGAAGACATTAATGACAAATTCTCTTCCATAGTGCACCTTTGCACTCCTATAACATCCCAACCACAGCAAGATATTTATTCTGAAATGTAAAATTTTATTTCATACTTGAATTTAGTAATTGAGACCTTTTAACAATTCCTTGTCCTATATACTCCAGTATTCAATATCACAATTAATATCTCCAGTAATCAATATCACAAACAAAGCTGATTTTCTAGGAGCTACTTATATTCCATGATTACAGCATCATAATATTGATTCTGTTTCTAGAAAAATAATCAACCAATCTAGACAGACTTGTTGATGGTATGGCTGCCAAAAAACACAGTTTCAGGCAGTTCCTCTAAGGAAACATAAACAGAACTTTGTAACTCAGTATCAAATAATTATAAAGCTCAGCATCAAATAAAGATTTCATTCTTTCATTCATTCTTATCATTCTGGGTCAGTCACAAACATCACAAGTACGTATTTTGTTTGAAGCATAGTATGTAGAAGTTTGATTTGGACTACTATAATAATAAGGGCATAGCATGGACCTCTTTAACATGTCATATTTATTATCGTTATGTTGCTATTTATTAAGGACCTAATAATGCAGATGACCTGAGGTCTGTGCTCAAATAGCTCACAATTTCCTGCTAATTTTCTCACAGTGCTATTTCAGTGTCAGTACTCAAAGCCAACAAAGATGTCTTGAAAAGAAAAAGGAAAATATTAATACTGACTTCCTTTGATATATATGTCAAAGAAGAAAGAAGAGATCTATGACTGACAATGTCTGAGGAGTTCTGTGTAAGAACAGAGCTAAAGAAAAAGACAGCATAAAAGAAATGCCCTACTAGATATTTCTATCCCAGTATGCTGCCTCTAACAGTGGCAATGAGGGACACTTTCAAGGACAGCACAACAGCCTTAACACTGCCTGTGTCCATCTCCCACCTCAGCATTTACAAAGAGCTGATTGGTGATGCTGCAAGAAACACCTCTGTCTAGGCCCTTTAGTATCTGTTTATGGGACCTCCGTCATTAACCTTCAGGAGCAACAAAACCCAGATGTTCAGTAGCCACTCTGTAGAAAAGTATTTTAACTGTTTTAAACCAATTTCTTACTACTTTCAGTGAGTGTCGCATGTTCGAGCCTTGTAAAATTTCATGAGCAGTAGTTCTAAATAAATTCATTTATTACTTCATTTTTTCCCTTAACTTAAAGCCATGTTGATAAAACAGTTTGTATTCTCGAAGTCAAAACAGTTTCTGGATAAAATTAGGAGAGACTTAAAAGAAGATAGAAAGAGAATTAGGAATAGTGATTTAAGTTCCATCTTGAATCACTTCAGTGCTGCAATATCTACTTTTCTTCCTTACGAGCCATCTTTTCTCCTGAAAATAAGGGAGTCTGAAAGAATATTATTGTTTTTGTCCATTGCATAGATATGATTAAGATGAAACATTACAAAAAGAAGAAAAATCAGTATTTAACGCTGAAAGGTATAGCCATACTTGGAGGGCTTTGTTTATCTAACATGGCATTATAAACTCTAATAGTTAGCATATCTGTCAGCTTTTTAAGCCCTGAGAAACAGGATGAGAATTTTCATTTTTCAAAGTAGTTTTTCAGCAAAAAGGCTGTCAGGATGCAATCAAGTCCCTAGATTCATAGGCTATAAGAAGAATTTCATAATCACACTTCAAACTCATGAATGTACAGCTGTGAGTGTCCCATCTCTCCTACTCTCTGGTCACATATAGCTGGCACTGCTCCTGCGAAAGGTGGAATCCTTGAATTGGTTCACACCTGTCTGCTGCTCTGCTCTCAGCTTCAATAAAAAATGGTTCAATAATTAAAAAGGAAAAATTAAATATTCTCTCTGTGTTCAGAAGTGCATGCCACTCTTTTCCATATAGTTTCATCTTCAGCCTGATACTAGCCTTAGTGTACTGGAAATAATTATATAGGGGTACCTGCGGAAGTTTAACCCTGAGCTTGACTCCTGAGAGGAACAGACTTTAGAGAACACCAAAGCTCTTAATGCCATGTAAGGAGGTTGCCAGAGGTTAGCAGGATTGGGCTTCTTTCTTTTTTTCAGTAATCTGCTTACACCTGTGCAAAGGCTTTGAGTGACATTGCCTGTTTTGCTTGCATTGTGCTGCTACCTGATTTGAGGTAGTGTAGATAATGCCAAATATAGAGGGCTCGGTAACCTGCAATATTTGCTGAAAAGCCCTTGCTTGATTTCACTCCCAATAGCAGGAAGCTGGTACATCTTGCAATGTACAGTGAAGCAGAAGGGAAGGAAGGAGGGGAGAGGAAATATAATCAAAGTTGTTCTATGCTGTTTGCTTAGAGGTTGCTGAAACAGGCACTGCTACAAGGAATTGAGGGTAAGTTAAGTCCTACCTTCTCTGCCAGTGGAAGAAGAATTTTAGAGCAACCCTCTGGGAAAACTCTCATTTTTCCTCCTCTCTCCATTTCTTTCTCTCTTTTTTTTTGTTTGTTTTTTCTTAAACAGTTTAATCCCCTAACAAATGAAATTGCCAGTGGCTTTCAATTTACGGCAGTAACCTGGAGGCAACTCATACATACTTTATCAACAAAGTCTAATGTGTAAGCCTAAAAAAGGGATTTGGGGATGTAGTTTTAAAAATGCATTCTTTCACTTGTATTCTTTCTGAAACTGGTCTAGAAAATATAAACTGATACAATCAGATCTCCAAGGCCTATGAGAACTTAAGAGTTCTAGTTCTCTTCCAGCACTAAAGATCTTTCTTTATCTTGCTCTGTCCTGTTCTTCTAGATATCAACATTTTACTGTATATTACTTATGGTTGGCAGGTATCTCACAAAATCAGAGAGAGTGACTCTAACCCCTGGTGTGCTGACAATCCCTTAACATACCCTTCAACATACAGCAAAGAGTTTTCCTGGTTATCACAGGTCACTGGTGAACACTTCTCCCAGATCAATGAATAAACTATCCAAGGTAATTTAAGAGGAGAAAAGTCTTTAGATGCCTTTGAAATTGGGAGTTGGATGCTTTATCTGAGTGGCCCAGTTCTCCATCAAGAACAGAGTATCCCGATGTTTAATAGTTATTTGGTATCACTTCTAAATCAAGTTAAAGTGAAAATAAACATTTTCCAAATTCAAGCAGGTTTACACAATTAAAAAAAAGTACAAGTGTGTTTAAAAAAATAAGAAAGACACAGGCCCACAACTACCTTGGACTTCAATCAGCTTTAAAACTTAGTCCCATGCTATACGGTTCAGTCACTAAGCCAATAACTACCCCGAGGAGGTCTGTGGTTTTCATATGTGCCCATATGCGCCCAATCTCCTACAATCATCTTCAAAGAAAAACACCCAAGTAACAGAATTCATTCATTTTTTATAACCCAGATTTATCTTTGCAATCATTCACATCTGATGTCTTTTCTTTTGCTTTCCCATGTCTGCCAGCTAACCTCAACCCAGGCAGGAAGAAACCTACTGCCTCCTTCCATCTTCTTTCCCTCCACCACTTGAAAGGTGCTAATGCATGATGTGAGTGTCACTTGCCTGGTCTTCCAAAGAATACTTTGAATGAGCCCTCAAGAAGTTATTAAGTATGTGGTGTTAAGACTCCTTCCACTAGATGAAGAACCATTCTAGATTCACAGCCTGACCCTGCGATACAAAGAAAGATGTTAGTTCATCACATTTTATATAGAGATACACATGGGATGTGTGTGTGGCTCACAGCAAAAGCAGCTCTGCCTTTTGATGGAGCCAATTATGATAGCAACAAGTCTCTTGAGGATGACAAGAAGTTTGCAGTGAACTGCTCTTAATCCTATCTGTTAGGGTACAATGATACCCTAAAATAGAAGCTGATTTAGCACCCAGAACTAGAAAGTGCAATCCTTTATCAACTCAGGTATCTATCTAATGCTCATATCTTGCTTTACCCAGATGCTTCAGCAAGTAGCACTACTGGGAATGGAGAATAAAAGACAAACAGCCAAAGTTTCTCTCATTTTTTTCATTTGCTAGCTCTCTTTCCTCTGCCTTTTGATCCCTGTCAATCAGTACCTGGATTAAGTGCTGAAGCCAGAGTGTTTATATCACTTAAAAAGTCTCAGGTAATCTACTGTAAATGAATGCTTTCATTCACCTTTTCACAATGCCCGCAAGATTCTAGTCTTGATGAGAACTGGAAGCACTGGGTTTTACAAATGAATCTGCCTTCCAGCCACCGTGTTGATTTTCTAAGACCCAGCTCTGAGAAAGAACTGCCTGTAGTAAAACTGGCCATGGTCCTTATCAGCACCTAAAGAAGAAAGAAACTGAGTGGATTTGGAAAGGACGTGGAACTGACACAGTGTGAAAAGAAGAAGGGATATGGTACCTAGGGAATATATGTTTAAAATCAATATTCTAGTTATCCCACAAAATGGAAAAACATCACAGATAGAGTTACTAGTGCTTCTGGACTTGAACTGCAAAATCTGATTTAATTGCCAAAAGTAGAGCATCTGGATTTTGTCTTTAGGGTATTTTGAGCGTCTAGAGATTCTAGGAGGAAACAGGTTGCAGGGCAAGACCTAATTGCCAGATTTTCTCTTGATTACAAAGAGCCCTTTTTCTTTCCTTTGTTTCTTATTTCTGCTCCAGGTCTAAGGCACAAGTATTCACTTCAAATTAATAACTTAGTTGCCAAACTCTAGGTTCTGTCTTTCCTATTCTCACATTTGCCTTCCTTCTTACTCTTTACAGACCAATGCCAGCCATCAATTCTGAATACTTAACTGTACTCTGCTCAGAGACAGTTCATCTATTCCTTTACCAAGTCACAATATATTTTCTGAGGAAATATATACATATACGATATATACAGTATAAATAGTATTTACATGTTTTAAAATAGATGTTTTAATTTTCTTCAAAAATAATGCTACATAAAAAATTCAAGAACTCAATGGATTTTGAGAAACTAGACGTTAAGAATTCTATTAGTGTGAATACAAGCCAGATACCATGAGATTCATTTCAGTTAAGCAAAACAGTATTTTTTGTAGAATTATCAGAAGCAGAAAACTCTAGTTGGATTTAAATTTGAGCTTGGTGAGTTGTTGAAATATATCTTGTAGTTAAATACAAAAACAGGCCTGGAGTCCGTGACTCAGGTTGAATTCTTACATATTTCATGCATTCTACCAACCTGGCCCTAACAGTCCGTGCAGTTTTTACCATTCGAGGTTGTCCTGCAGCAAGTGGGACTATTTATACAGCTTTAGAAATTTAGAGTCTAATTATTTATATCAGGCATATAAGTTATATTTCCAGAATTGCTACCCAGCAGCATTACAGAAAAAATCTCAACTGCAGGAAAAGAAAAAAATAGTGCTACTTAGAGAGATATATCTACTTCTATTAGACAGTGCTTACTTCTCAAGAACTGCTTTGATGGATGCCAATACCACAAATATGACAAGACAAATTAACTAAAGCCTTTTGCAAAAACTGACACCAAAAGAACGGTTATGCACTGTTTAACACAAAGTATTAACATATAGCACAAAAGGCAAAAGCTTTGATTCTCAAGATTCTGATCTATCCATCAACAAGCAGACTTAAGCCATGTGTATTTTATAGAAACATGTATGGAAAGCAGACAGAAATATTGCTAATAAACTTGTTCCAACATTTGACATTTCCCACTATTAAAATGCAGAATGTTGTCCCCATCTTTGACAGATGTCATCTGGGATGTTTATGCAAGCACTGCCAAAGTAAACTCTACTTTTGTATTTTTCAATTCCTCTTGTTCTTTAATGCCTTCTAAAAGGACACAACCCTGAAAGCAAACCACTCCTTTGTGTTCAAAATAGAGAGATACCTGTGGGGAGATACCTGTACATAGCCATATAACCTTTGACAGAAGAATCTACTTCTAGAAATGCTGATTCATTAGTGAGTGGAATGATAATTTAACAGCAGCGATGTATGTACACATGACATTGGCTTTGTGTCCCACCGTTCCAGGTACATAAAGTTACCTAGAAAGCAGCTGCAGTAGAGTAATGTGCTCCTTGTCCTTGATTCCTCACAGCAATCTGCAGCCAGAACACATGGCTGACGGTGGAGGATAGAAGCAAATGGTGCTGATCAAACTGAAACCATGGGAAATCCTGCTGAGAGACTCCTGCGGAAGCCCAGGTGTAAAATTCAACTGCCTTCCCTTGCAGAGAAGATGCTCTTACCAATTTGGCACACAACGACTTGACACTGGCACCCAACCAGTAAAAGTTCTGTCCTGCAGAAAGATTTAGCTTCTCAATTCTGGGCAACATCTTATAAGTTGCTTCTCCAGCCCAAAAGAGAATTAAAATTCAATGCTTAAATGAAAGATGGAGTCAGGTTTGCCATAAACTGGAATTCAGTGAACCTCAAAGAAGCTTTTTGCCATATGTCACCTCTCTCTATGGGCCAAGATTCTGACTCCATCAGTATCTAAAAGCACAGTATTAGTCTCCCTTTCATCAGGCCCATCAGACACTTCTCTCATTTTCACTAAAATTCATCACTTTCATCAGCTGTACTTAACTGACCCATTTAGGAGGCCTGGTAACAGAAGTCTAGAACATCTACCTGCTCACGCAGCAGGCTATACTTTCAGCTGTTGCACAGAGGCTCTTTAAAAATCTCATTCCTTGGTTTGATACAAGTAGAAACAGCTAATAACATGGATACAACTTATTTCTAAGGATTTTATAGTATTTCCCTTAAATGAAAGCTTCCTCCTAGGAGGAACATACTTCTAGCCATTGAAGAAACCTCCAAAGGTCAGACCATAGGGTTCAGTACTGAGTCTAGTACTAAGAAATGAATTAGAGCCTGTGAAGAAATTCTGAATTTAAAAAATTGCTTAAAAGAAGGCGGTGTACGTCTGTTCACACATAGCTTCGCAAGAAATTAGTTTGTTTTATGTGTCAGTTCAAAGCTGTTTATTAATGACCATAGACATCATTACATTTTTTTTTCCACTGACTCCAGGATATATACAACCTGTATAGCTATAGCTCTAATCATCTTGCTCTACTTTCAGATTATCCCTTGGGTTTTACCTGAGATTTTTTACTCCAGATGATTTCATTATACTCTAGAAATTATTTAACAAAATAATGCAAGTTAGACACAACACTCTAGAAACGACAATTTGCTTCCTCAGTCAGTAACAAGTAAATGGAAAATGATTTCTCTCTTTTTTTTTTTAACAGTCTACCTAGTATATGAGTGTAAGGAGGAATAGAGTAGTTCTCCAAAGGAGAACACAGACTTCCCTGCATCCTCTCTTGCTGCTACCTCGTCAACACAAGCTTGAAGAAAGCCCCTGCAGACATTTGAGAAGAGAACTGTACAGAAAGGACATTTCTCAGCTGATCAACAGCTTTGTAGCAACAATAACCATCTGTCCCTTCCCTTCCCAGCTCCCTTAATCCTGACACACAAGAAAAGGGTGACAGGGGAAAGTCTCTTAAAATTCATCTTGGAGTGAGAGTAAAGCTGATCAGAAATGACTTCTTTACGACTTTAGGGACAAAGACAAGGGAAGTGACATTTTCAATTACTACCATTTTTGTACACAAAATGACAAGTATGCATACAAAATAATGTAAAGCTACAAAAATATCATTATTTTGAGGGAGAAAGTAAAAAAAATCAAAGGAGAAATCCACCTAGCTCCAATCATAAGCAACTTATACAGAAGGAACTGTCAAGGAACCACACGACACTGACAAATTTGCTTTACTGAAAAGCTGACATTAGTCCATTGCTTTCAGATTTTAAAAATGTGATTCCAGACATTCTCTTATAAGATGCCCAATGTCAATTTAGAGATTATTGGAGAGTTCAATTATTTACTGTGAGGTATTTTTTCTTCATTTATCTTTTTAAAAAGTGACTACGTAAATTAATCTTAAAAAAAAATCTAAATGTCCACGGGAATCTCTCTTTATTTTTATCTGTTATTTCATCAAGCCAACAGACATTTTTAATGATCTCTGCTTGCAGGAAGCAAGAACAAGTATGTATGAGCAGGAGAGCTTCTCAAGACAGATACCCTACTGAAGTCTGTGTGGTGCAGTCATAACCCAAAATAAAGTCCGAAAGGAGCTAACAGGGAAGATTTTCTGAACTAGCAATCAAAAAGAGATTGAGGATTCAAAATCCCAATTGAAATCCTTAGCCTGGAAAATTATCCGATCTTTTATCAAATCAAATCTACATTTACAGAACTAAAGATTTCATCTTTAAGCATGTAATTTCAAGGAAATGAAAGTGGTGATGTAAAGACTTCTAAGTCAGTTATTTCTGATGCTTGTACCTGTATCTCTAGGATGGGAAAACAGCCACGGAGAAAGTGTCATACAGAGCTGTGATATGCAGGAGAAACGTTGTCCGAAAGAGTCCGAGCTTGCTTGGGTAGATATTAGTTTAGGAGACGACCCCCACAGAGTGAACAAGCAGGTGCACCACACACCAAGAACAATCTCACCCAGGGATCTTTAACTGGGTGACACATCACTTAGAGAAAACCTTTTTATGCACTGCAAATGGCACTTCATAACATCTCTTACTTTACTAGTAATGTAGGCAACAACATGTAAATCAGGATTCAACTAAGGATTAGAAAGTAAAAAATTATTTAAAACTATCAAAATGCTGTCATACATTGGTGAAAGTATACTCTAGCTGGAGCACTCAATCTACTAAGTGAACTATTCTGTAAAATCTTCCTTCTTTTTCAAAAATTATTGGAGAAATTTGAAAGAAAGGGTTCTTCTGTAATTAGAGGTAATATGAAATAGCTTTTTGAAAATTTGTGATAAATTTGTCACAAATAGCTACTATATTTTTATCATGAAAACCTACTATGTGCAATTGCAAATCCTTAATTATTATCTGTGTTTTCCCACTTTTATGACCTGCAAACTTTGGCCACAGTCAAGACCAAAAATGATAAGCAGATATATTTCTTCAAAATCAAATCTGTCACAGTGTTAAGTCTCTTTCACCTTCACTTCTACTGCATTATACCTATATTATCTATCCAACTTCATGAACATTTAATGGAGCCATATATACATCTGTTGGTATCTCCTATTACATGTTTAAAAGTTCAAAGACAGCAACAAAGTAATTGCTAGATTTCAGTTTGTCAAAATAATCAGGCACTTAAATTCAGTAATCAGATTTTACATGATCTGTTGAAATAGATCTTTAATTGAAATTTGCATTTGCAAATTATGCATTGGAATGCATGAAGCTGCAAAGGTCACTTTTGCTCTGTTATATCCTTATGGATATAAGTAACTAGTTTCTATGTCTATTAAAAGTATGCCAGATAGCAGGCCTAGTAGATCTAGACACATTTTAAAGATGGCTTTCTCAAAAAAAAAAAAAGTATACTCATATTCTCATATTTGAAAAAGTAACATTCCTTTAAACTATAAAATTTAAGAATACTTCCATTTTTATTGAGCAGGAATACTTCTAATACAATTAAAGATTGTTATATACTCCAGCATTATTCATTCCAGAATACAACCTTAACAACACAGCTAATATTGTCTTAAACTTAATTTGCAAGCTGTTTACATTTCCCCCTCAGATATTTATACATACTGATCACTTTATAAAGAATATCTGGACACTTGCCATGCATTATAATATATGATATCTAGTATATCTGTTATTTATTGATTATCAGTCATGTCCTTTCATTAAATTCCATTGTCCACAATTCCCAAAAGACAGAAAAACATAACTGAAAACATATCAAGAGTACAGAGAAGAGACATCTAGGAAATCACTTTCCATTAAGAGTAAAAATAAATAACATGCAGTTTTTCTATGTATCTAAAATAGAGTTCTAACGATCTGGTAGAGCTTTATGTAGGAAGAGAAAAGCACAGATTATTTTTTAAGAATGAAATACTGGAGCTATGTGTATGGTCCTCACATGAAACCGAATTATCAATACTTAATAAGTAAGTACTAACTGTATTCTGTTTTTGTTTTTGCTTCAATAGATACTCAAATCTCATCTAACAAATGAATTTTATACAGGAGTGAGGAGCTAAAAATCCGAGTGCCTTTACCCCTAAGGAGTTTCAAGCTATGCTTCTAAATAGTACTACAACAGGGTGCTGTTTCTCCATTTACAAGATGCATCATGTTGAAACTGTCAGTAACGATTATGAAATGCTTAGGTACTATGATGACTATAGAAATATCTCACACAATTGCATACGAAAAATTCTAGTGAGGTTATTGGTTTAGGTGTCATCTCATAAAAGACAGAACATAATTAATGTTCTGTCAAAACACTTGTGCATTAATATCATGATTCTCAAAGGAAATCTGTCTATAGTTAGTGTTATAATGTTAGTGACAGACCAAACCACCTGCTGCACAAGGTGCCTGTAGGAGTTCTCTTCCTAGAAGAACTCCGGCTAACAAGTCCCCTATTGCTACAGAGCTGAGGGATGAAGAACTAAGTCACCCACTGAGGGGCTATTTGATGAAGGCTTCAAAAGGTTCAGCTAAACTATCCAGAGAGACAGTAATAGTGAGTTGATTTCTCTAATCTAAAATATTTTCTGAATTTAATTTCAGTGAGGAGTAGCATATCACAAGGAACATATTTTTGAATTGAAAAGTGGGAGTTGATAGAGCTTCATACACTTTCTGAAGCATACTATCACTCTGATATTTTCCTGAGGAAAATTTTGCTAAAAAGCATTAACAAAAGGAAATCAGAAGTAGTGAAAAAGGTAATAATGCAGAGGTATTATTTATTGAACTGATCCTGAATCCAGAAATATTTTGTTTTAGATAGAAAAGTAGATAGTATTTAAGCAAATTAGAAAAAGAAAATTTATACACAGAAAAGGAGAACAGGGAAAGTAAGTTTAGCAGGATCCTCAAGTTCTTCACAGTGTTTTATAAAATGATTGTTTTATTATTCATATAACATTTTAAGAAGTTTACCAGCATGCATGGAAAAAAATGATATTTAGTGTCACAGTTCAGGGTTTTTTTAAATGAAAGCTGCTCACCTGTCTTAATATTTTCATTTTGATTTCTTTAATGCAAAAATGAAGTTGCTTCAGGCAAGGTGCTGCAAATGTAGCATAATTCAATGTGTTAGGATATCTCTTCAGTTACAATATCCTTAGCAAAAGCAATAAAACGTAAGTGCATGCCTCCTTATGAATTTCAATAGCTTACAGAAAGTAACTAGTACAGGTGGAAGGTTTATAACCAAGCCAACAGAATCTACACACTAGCACAATTTTTATTCAGTAGTGTAGTTATACATTTCTTCACATCTTTTGTATGAACAGAAATCTCTGGCCTATTTAAGTCCCACTTTAATGCGCTATAATCTTTTTCAAGACTCTGTCATAATCTCTTGAAAGGAACTCCTCAGCTCTTTGATGATATATGAAAATGTATCAGCTTTATGTCTGTATCTATATTTTTATAATACAGAAGAAAAATGTGGAAACTCATTTTATACATCTACACACTGATTCTGTTTCTAATATTGAGGACATTATCAGCATTTTGTTGCTTTTTTGTAGCTCTCAACACATCACTAATAGAGATGCCCGCATTAGAAAAATAAGGAAATAAAATAAAAATACTAACTGGGGGGAGAGGAGTATTCATATACCCTTATATATTTTCTGTCTTACACAGAAGACCTGAATTGAAGGAAAAGTAACCTATTTTGTTAGGCCTAATAAGGAGTGCCTTTGGAGTTACAGTAGACATGAATGAGGTCAAAAGCTTTATATATCCACCACATTTAAAAATAAACATACAAAATAAACAAAGGCAAGCTCAAGTCAATTTAAAAGAGCCAGCAGGCAAAGTACTTTCTCATCACTTTTGCCTGGTAAAACTTCTGTTCCTCCACGTAATGAATTTGATGGCTTAAAACCAGTGGAAAACAAACTTTGTCTTAATATCATCTGCACAGCCTAATGGACTAACCGAAAGCAGAGCAGTTCTTCTAAAGTTGAAAATGTGGTTAGGGTTAATGATGATTTGATAGGAAAAAACAGTGAAAATGCATACTCTTCAATGTCCTAATCAGCTTACAAATGATAGTAAAATGTCCAAAAATGCTGTGAAATGAATTGTTGACTCTGAAAAAAAAGGAATGATGCAATATCCGTACTGTTGAAATCACCATTTGTTCTTTCACTTCTTCTTCACAAAAGCTGTCATTCCAGCCATTAAAAAATTCTGAATAAGCATAGTATATTTGAGACTATAGACAAGCACCCCGAAATATACACCTCTTCAAATATCAGACTTACTCAGTGGAGGAAGGCAGGGAGCTGGGTAAACCATATATGCCTGCAGTGGGGGAAGAAGATGCATGAGAAAAATCTTCCAAGACCTTAGTTTGCTTGAACCAAAGAAATAGCCTTTTCTGGTGTTGCTCCCCAAGTTTAATGCCAAATAAAATCATACTCCTAAGACAAAAGTTCTGAAGGCAACAATCTACAGAGCTCAGCAAGCATGAAGTGAGGCAGAGTTAAAACTGGTACAGAAGACAGGGTCAGCAAGACTGGAAAAGAAGGTCCATCATATTAATTTATAGTTCCTGTTAAATTCACTTGAATCTGCTTCTGAATGTGGCCTGAAATTCAGTTTTGTTCACTTTTCAAGTGAACAATAGCACAACACCAAACAAAGAGACAGTACCACAAAGAAGTATCACTTCTCCAAAGTATAAATCTATTCACAAAAATTCTTAGCAGTCCTACTGTTAAATGGCAGATGCAAAAAAAAAAAAACTGACTGATCTATATTGCTATTTTATGTGGAACAGTATGAAGTACTCTGTCCTATATTTTTATGGGATTTGATGATGATGATGATGATGATGATCAGTACAATACTATGATATTGCCGGGCCTCATAAGGCAGGAACAGGGCAGCAAAACTTTACAGCAGTATGCCCCAAAAGAGCACAGCACCTGTGCTTTCTGCTCTACCTGGAATGGCTGGGTTAGACTCAAACTGAAAGTTACCTGATTTGAATTTGAAATTGTCCTTACTTAAGATTTATCATAATCAAGGATTTATCATAATCATGGCTCATAACCATACAAAGCCATGTTTCCTGGAGTCTACCAATGGAATTCATTGTGGAGCCAAGGCTAAAACTTTCTTTCTATTAATGCTTCTTTAAGACAAATTCAAAGCTAATGGTGAAAAAGGTATTAGCGGCTGCTGAAAGTCTCTGACAAACTCTCTCAGTTCCAACAGTTACTCACAATCTTCTGGGTTCTCCTTTAAAAATATCCCTGAGTTCAGAAGACCTGGTCAATAGGGTTGATGCTCCAGCAAAACTATTTTATAGCAGAAGTCATTACTACCTTTCAAAATCTGACATTCATAACTGAACGTTTCTGGTCAAGAAGAGTGTGATTAAGCTAACAAAAAGACAATCACGAGCAGCTTCAAAGTAGACACCAATCAGGAATGACAGTTCCGCTGGAGCAGAGTGAAAAGAGCTGTAATGAAACCTACTTTACCATGGATTTCATGTGCTTTTAAGTATTTAACTCTCTCTTATCAGTAAAAGTTCACATAGTTTCCTCATCATTTCTACAATTTCTGTGAAGTTTTTGTTTCTGTCAAAGATGTTTCTCATTTGATAAGTCCTGAAGAAATATTCCATTTCGACATTTAAAAATTAGGCATTAAATATTAGTCAGTTCTGTTTCCTGCATTTGCAGTGGGCAGATGTCCTTCCACTGAAACCACCGAACATGATAAAAAGAGTCATTTTCTAGAGGGACCTATGTCTCAGACTAGGTAAGAAAATCAAGGAACTAGTTTAGAGTAGACTTTTAGATTACCAAAATTCAGAGGAATCTACTTCTGTGTAAGTGCTAACTGCTTGTACATCTTTATTTAAAAGCAGATTAGAACAAAAGACGAGGCACTCGAATAGCTCGAAGAGCACTGGCTTTTCCACGAACTCTTCTATAGTCCCACATCCTTTTACACTGCCATAAGAACAGCATCTTGCTCTCCTCTTTTTTCTTTAATTAAGCATTTAAAAGCCTTCCAATCTCATAAACTGAGTAGCCAGTGTGGATATGGACAGATCTGGTCAACTTTCCTTTCCCTGTGGACTGACTGGTAAAAATGCTACTATCTGAACACTTTTCTTGTTCAAGAGGTTGGGCATTATTCAGGTCATAATTAACATGTGAGGACAATAGCTGCATAACGAAAACATTTCACTCAAAAGAGGATTAGTTCTACCAGAGCTGATTTATCTTATTCTATATAAAGCTGCTTTATTTCCATACATAATTCTTCTTGCCTCCTACAAGCACTATCAGACTCAAGCTTGCTGTACACCAACTCACCAGAGATCAGCTTCCCCGTAATTTCCAGTCAGCTACAGTGCCCAATACAAACTCTATTATAGGAATTACTGGAATGAATCGACTTATCATTTAACATAGTTTAGAACAATACATTAAGAAACAGTCTTAAGTAAATATTATTTTTCCTTTCTTTCTTAATATCATAAAATGGACTGAATTTCCTATTCATTGTTTCTGTTCAGTAAGTGACTGTTCCTTACATATTTCCAAGTACTGCTCAGAGAAACAAAAACAAGTTTTCTCCTATGGCTAGAGATGGAAATTTTCCCTTTAGAGCCCTGACTAGTTGCTGGTTTGAAGTGTTCACAGATTAGAAATGTTAAAAAAAAAAAACCCTCCTCCCTCACACACAAAAAACATCCTCCAAACAACGTTTTAAAGGTAATGGTACAAGTAAAATAAGGATGGTCAGTATCAATTGAGAGAGTCACACATGCAAAGCCATCACAGCTGCTTGTTTGGAGCAGCAGATGACAGAAAATAGGAAATTTCAATTCTGCGGCCTAATACAGGTAAATGCCACTGAGATACTCAATATTATTTCAAGTATCCATGCGGGGCTGACAAGAGTGACATAAACCAACAGGCCCTCATCTGTAGACCAGCAGAATCAGCAGCTAGGGCTCTTCAGGAGACTCTAAGACATTTTCAACAGCACCAGTTTAGGCACATGAACCAAGCCCTTGATGCCTAAACTCTCACCCTTCCTCACTGCAGAAATCATGTGTCCCACTTCCAGAGCATCTTGCTTCCATGCTTCTTCATTATTCTCTATTCAAAAGACTAACTCTTTCAGACTTAATAAACATTTTCATTCCTTTCCTCTCTCCTACAGAGTTGTGATGGATTCCCTCTCAGTAGAGAGTCTAGATGTCTTTCAAGAAGACTGGATATAGCTCACATAGAAGGTAGAGCTTTGATTCCACAAGAACACAATGAAACTGTGAACGCTTTGGCGTGCCTATCTCTGATCTGTCTCTGATCAGTATTTCTTACATCTTCAGGTTGCCAATCTCTTGATCAGGACCAAACAAAAAGACTGACAATCATTTTCCACTATTGTTAAAGAAAAGCAGAAAGTATTACTGTATTCATTTATACATGGAGATAGAAGAATTAAATATTTATTTTTTACATAACAACAGGTCAGAGTTTGGGAAGATGACAGAAAGAGGCCACCTCCCTGGGTACAAAAACAAAGTAGAGGGGCAGGAGTTGTTAAACTTTTAGCAGAATTAAATAAGAGAAAGCAGGCATGTATCTGGAATTAGCTCCATACTAGAGAGACTGACAGAGACAGGAAGAAAGAAGAAGGAAGGAGAAGCAGGAAAGAAGAGAGAATGTAAATGAAAAAGAAGCAAGACCAAGCAGTGAAGGAAGACAATACTGCAGTGAACGGGTTAGAAATAAATCAAAGAATGAATCTAAGAGCAATTCAGTCTAAATGAACAGTTAATCACTAGCTCTCACTGCAAGTCTTTTGACCATCCTATAGAAGCATCCCAACAACTTTATTCCATGCTTCCAACACCTCCCACAGAAAGAGCACTATCTTTCATCAAAATACTCACTGCCAACAAGGAGGGAACAGCAGATGCCCAGAAGCTTCCTTCAAAAGTCAAAATGTTTTCCCTTTGAATTTTAATTCTTAATATGGTTGAGCACTTTCTTACATCAGAGGAAACAACACCTTTAATTTTTAAGTGATACACTCTAAAAATTGAATCCTGTTCTCCAGAAATACCCAAAGAGCAAATGTTAATGGTCCAATTTTGTCTTCCATTGTGCATGTATCATTGAATCCCTTGAAAAATCACTTTCTGAGTTTGCATTCACAACTTTAAATAGCATCCTGGGCTGCATAATGAATACAAGAATGTATCATTTTGGCACAAACAACTATGTGCAGTAATTAGTACCTTGAACATGCCTGTAAGAGAAAGATATAAAATGTATTAGACATAACTCCAAAGTTTTCTGTGTAGCAATTCTCCGTAAAAGACACTTCTCAAAGTCTAGAAAAAATATTTTTAAGATTTTAAACACCATAGTGCTCATGTACATTTTAATATTTATAAATGAAGCATTCATCTATCTCCAGTGGCCTCAAAACAAAAGAGCAAGGGAATTTATTTTCACCCTTCTGTAACATGCACAGCTTTGTCCCAAAGTGGATTCACCCACTGTTCATACTAACATCTTTCAGGACAGTATCAGGGACTATAACAGCAGCCTATTTTAAGCCTAACCTGGAAGAGCAACAATCCGAGCCTAGGTTCTCCCCAATTCTTTTCCCAGCTCAATCACAGAAGAAGACAGGGCTGAGAACCCTTCCTGTGTCAATCATGTTATGGGAGTTCAATCTTGTAACTAACAGTTAAATTAAGATCATGAGTCAATAAGACATTCTTTCATTTACATAGACAGCTCCAGAGAGAGACTCTGCCCACATAAGACTCAAACCATTCCCAAGAAGAGCTTCTCTCCATTGATGATACAAGGAACTTATAGAAACCAGCTTGTTAATTTAAATACTCTAGTTGACAACGTAGGTCTGGATCATTCTGAGCAAATTGTCTTTGAGCTAGGCACTGTGTGTCTAAACTTTGGACCACCTAAGTTCCTTAGCCCAAGAAAACTGAGACTCAGAAATGAAAAAAAAAACACAATAATTCTTTCAGACACCACACACATACACACACACACACACACACACACACACAAAGTGTAATAGAATGGAATTTTTATAAGATTCCAGCTTCTGTACATAGTTTCTGTACATATTCTTGTAGAGATATTCCATGGCCCTTTAATATAAACATTGTAGAAACTAGAAGATCATGTAGAAGTCATGAATATATGAATAGTCCTATCACTTCAGAGCCCTCTAGCTCAGTATCCTGCTTTCCAGCAGTGGCCGTAAATAGATGTTCAAGAGTAAGAACTGGGAAATATGTAGAGTATTCTCTCAGTTTAGACCAGAAAATTTTCTCCAGTGAAGCTCTTCCCTGGGCACCTGTCCATTTCTCCACTCAAACCCATGTATATCTTTTGACAAGCAGTTTCACAGACTGTTGTAGGATGGTTCACAGACCTGTTGTAGAAAGCCTTGTATCTTAGAACTCTTCAAACTCGGCAAGTTGTAACGTGAAGCTGTGAATATTTTGGCATGAGGGGTTGACTGCTACACTGTCTTTTGCAACCCAGAATAAAGAGCTATCCAATGCGACTAGCAGGAGACAGGGTCAGTGAAAAGAAAGTTCTAGAATGCTTAATAATTCCCCAGAGGGAAACTATTCTTGGTCTTGACAAGCCTTGTAAGAAAAAAAAAAAAGTCTACAGACATGAAAAAAAATGTTCTGTGTATTGCAAACTGGATAAAAACTGAACATGTTCTAGAAACACAGAAGCTTATTTTGCATTCACCCACCATAGAAATACAATCAAAAACCCTGCTGCAAGTCTTTTCAGAATTACATAAAACCCAACTCTCCCCTGATTTTTAGCTAGTGTTTATAGTGATATTACCAAGTTCAACAAACCATCTTCTTTTTTAAAGATCTGACTTTTTAAAATTAAATTCACAAAAAAACTGTCTGTTTAAAACCCCACACAAGCACCTTCCACTTCAAAGTATAATGTGGAAAAACTTACAAGCTAAGTAGACCTTTCAAGCGTGGAAACAGTTTAACTCACATGAAACAAGAAACAAATGCCACAACATTCTTATAAAAGTTCATGCAGCATCAACTGCTTTATCTCCTACCCCACTAGTTATAAGACTAATAATAAACTCAGGATCTATTACATTAGCTACCTGACGGATAGGTAGCAGATAGGTAGATAGCAGATATGCTATCTATAAATAGATAGCAGATAGGGAGCAGATACCTAGCAGATAGGTAGCACATAGCTACCTAGCAGATAAGGAATTAAATGCATTGCATCCTGAGTTCCTTGGAGAATCATCTATGGTTCCAACTCTAACATTTCGGACCAAATATAAACTTTCTTCCTGCTGCTGAGCAACAGGATTTTATGGATCTTTGATCAAACATGCTCTCAAGGAGAAAGGGTGTATAATTTTCTATGAAATAATCCAGTGTGTTGGACAACAAATGACTGTTATGAAAGGGAAGAGTAGAGGAAATAATTTTTTAAAAAAAGTTGAGGTGACTTGAGTAGCAAGATGAATTTGTAGTCATTCTCCTCCAGAAGTAACAACCACATATTTAACCACATATTAATCATAATTAATAAACTACACAAACCAGCATAATATTGCCTTACAGTATGGCAGGTTTCCACTTTCCACAGATATTTCCAATTCTGCTCTCTGTCTAAAATTGAGCCATAAATTCTTCAAAGCAAACCAATTCTACCACATAGCTAATGTAAGCAAGTTCTTTTCTTAGAGTCTCATTGCCTAATACATTTAAGTACTGTCTGCTTGCCACTTCCTTCAGTGAAAGGTTGAAGAAGGAACAATTTGGCTTCCCTTCTGCTGGAAAGCCGAAAATACCGTTGCTTACCAATCCTTCTAAAATAATCAAAACATCCTTTCCTTCAAAAACTTAGGTTTTCTTAAGAAAAGTGACTTAATTTCCCATTTTCTGGGCAAGCTTAATGTTCTAAGGGAAACCTTACCTAATTTTGGCAGGGAATAGGGCACTTTAAAATAATCTTCATAAAATTCAATGAGTCTTCGTGTGATATTTAGAGCATAGTCCCCTGATCCTCTTCGGATTGCATCAGGTCTTGCGTATAATCGTACCTGTTAAAAAAACAAAGCAAAAGATTGGTCATTTCGGCTCCTACATGACCTGCCCTAACTGCACAGCTGAATACTCTAAGGTTGCTGTGAGGTGGTAGGGTTATTCTGAAAGCCAAATGTGGCTCTGTACATTTGTCAAAGCACACTGTAGCTGAAAAAAAAACCCAGAGAACTTATTTAATTAATGTTATAAAGTTGAGAAAGTTAAAATCTCCTATTTGTTTATGTTGCCAAATGAAGGACTTAACACTCCTTGCATCAAAATAAATATTCAAAGCAATCACTTACATGTGTTTGCTAGAGATATGATGGTAGAGTGGATTAGTATAATGGTTCTCTGCCTATTCTGAATGTAGGCAGGGTGCAGTGGCTCAGTAGGAGAGAAGTTCACGGTTTGTTAAAACCACATTATATTGGGCCCTGAAAATATCAGTAGACTGTGAAGAAGAAAAAATAATCATTCTCCCTTCTCTTTTTCTGGCAGTGACACAGTTAGCCTCGATGAGCAACATAAGACTGCAAAAACAACCATTTATAAGCTCATTCCTGCACACAAACAATTAACATCTCTGAAACCCTCCGTGATTGCTTCAGGCCTCTGTTTTCACAAAGCAGTAAGTTAAAGCTGCTTATACAAGTCACATACTGATGTGTTCAGTACAAAACAACTCAAACATCTGACCGCATGGAGCACCAAGGCAAACAGAAGCAGTTCCTGTACAGATGAATAAGGTAGTAGAAAGCATCACATAATCATTTCCTCATTATTCCCCATCCATACATCCCTTAATGTCTGCTTACTGGAAAGATGACATGCAGCTAGTGGCATTTGTCAACCAAGAAAAGGCTAAAGAGAAGGGCAGTTTTTCATACCTCCTTACACAGTCTGATGGCTGCAGCTAACAAGCGGGTGGTGAAAAGTCCCAGCTGGATCTCTAACAAAAGCGGTGGAAGGTCTGTTCCTGCTTCCTCAAATCCATAATGACCCATTTGATACCAATAATGACCAATAATGACCAATCCTCCACAAAATGCCAGCCCTAATAATAACATCTGAGTCTCTAATACTTTATGTGATAGGATTAAACCCTACCAGGAGCCTGAGAAAAGCAGTAGGAAGGAAACCTGAAAATGTCAAGGCAAATATGAAGCACAAATATCAGTTTTGAAATGTTTTAAAATGGACTAAAAAACCCAATGAGATTTTTGTCTTTAGTTAAGTCATTACCACCGGTTGATTTATTGTTCATTTCTTGAGCTAGTTCAGTTATCCATTTGGAAACTAGATACTAAACTTCAATACATTTTATCTATCAACTCTGTTTTAATCCACTATATTTTTAATTAGAGCATTCAGATACATTATTTCCCTTTTTATTAACTGATACAGATCCACCTTTTTATTTTTATTATTATGTCTTAATACAGACTCAGTGCACAGTCACACAGTCATGATTTCTAAAGTTAAACAGGTAACAGTATAACGTAGTTATACTTAAACCTTAATAAAGCAGAGTGCTCAATCACTGCCTGAAAACAGATGGTAAACCATTACCTGAACTCCTCCAAGACACTATTTCTAGTCATTGCTTCCTTCTTTTAAACTAAATGCATATTTGAATCAAATAAAGATTAAACACGGAGATCCCAAGTCAAACACCTTGAAATCTTTCATTTTTGGAATGATGGTAAGAATCACAATTTGTATTGTGATGAACACTATTCTGTATCATTTAACCTTCACACACAACTTTGTATAATTACTTTCTTGTCACTGTATCTGCAAAGCAGTGGGGAGATTAAGAGGGCCTGCCAGGTATGCAAAAAAAAAAAAGTAACTCTACGTGGCAGTCCCCTACTAAGGGACAGGACAGGACAACAAACAGGAAGATAAAATGATTCAATAGACATACACAAGAAAAAAACTAGGTTCAATTTACAGTATTATACTGTGCACCTTTCAGCAAAAAGCAAAAATATTTAAAGTGCACCTGAGATACAGCACAGGTATCTCCCCAAGAATCTCAAAATTGCAAGCTTTCATTTGCCACCTGGCTAACATTGAAGATGTTTAGATTTGGCTATAACGTTTCCCTGTGTGTCTCTGACTCAACAGCCCAACACTAAGATCACTCCTAAACTTGAACATAGCTAAAAAATTAACTGTGCCTTTGCCCAAGTCTCTTAAGCGCTTTGATGTGGCAGTTCCAAAGCATGCCAGCCATCTAGAAATGCTGGGCAGCTTCAAAACGCAGTATTTTCTTTTACCACACATCTTCTTTTGTTCTTTCACAGAATACTCTGTTATTAGTTCATTTGTCCAAAACATAGAGTTTAGTTTCTTCCACTCTCTGAAGAAATTCAAGTTTACATGTCCCAAGAGCTTACATGTCCCTGAACACTTTGCTAAAGCTTCTCTGAACAAAAGGTGCAGTGTCCTTCACGTTGAGCAGGTGCCACTTTTCATTAAACAACATAAAATTCTATTTGGAAAGAGTATGGAGGGAAACGACAGAGTGAAAGGTAAGCAGGCAGGGGAGGCACTCATTAAGGAAGACAGACCCTTGGGAACTGAGTGTGCATCTGCCTTTGACCCAACAACCTTCTAATACAAAATTCATGAAAGATTTTTAATGGTGCCAGCTCAGCACCATCCTGGCCTCTGGAAATTCTCTCTTGTTTTGCAGAGGTGAATGGCATGGGACCTCTGACACTCATCACCTTCCTGGCTATTTTGGATTACACATTCTGAGCTGTCTCCATCATTTACTATACATAGGATTTGGTCGAGTCCAATCTGAGGCCTAGCAACTAAAAGGCTGAAACTGAAGGCCCCAACCATCTTGCTTTGATGTCCTTTAAAGGAGCTTGGCTTACCTAGCTCATGCTTTATTTCTAAGTCCATAAAATGAAGATCATATTATTTCCTTAGTTTATAGGAATATTCAGAGTTAAGCAGCAAAAGCTATTAAGCTTTTAGATACTGCTCTAGTGAGGAGCTTAAGCAAATCAAATAGAATTCAGATTAAGATATGTGATTTGTGTGTTTAGCATAAAATTATTTTTTGTTTACTGGTTTCACTTCAAAATGCAGATAGGTTGTGTTACTTTATCACTATGGTTGGGCTGAACAATGAGGCATAATTATTATACACTTTGCCTCCAGGCTGATTACTACACTGAGAACTTGATTTTACATTAATTTAAATAAGAGGAAGAAGAGAAGATTTTCTGTAGCATTAGACCTGCAGAAATAAAAGTAATATGCTTTCTGCTATGAAAGATAAATAGGATTCTAGCTTAGGTGCATATTTCATCACTGGCTGCAATGGCACTGCTGAAGAGCTATTCACAAGGAAAAGGCGTACACTATTAAAGATCACTTTGAAATAGCATTATTTTCTTATTTTTTCAGGTATTTCTGCTCCGTTAATGAGATCTCACAAATATGCTTACACCAATAAATCTGAATACTTTTTAAGACTTGATTCAAAAGGAAAGTCCAGTCTATCTTAAACAAGTACCAGCTTAAGCTTGTGTTTCATGTGCATAGCCGGCATTTCCTAGCAAAGTTCCCTCCACAATCGGTACAAAGAGAAAGATGCCTTGGAAGGCTTGTGGAGGAAGATACCTTCAGAGTTAAGTGTGGGCATCAAAATTAAACCTGGAGAATCTCTCCTCGAAAGCTTCAGAGGTATCTGTTTTCCCAACCTATAGTAAGAACATAAGATGTGACCTTCAAGAAGACCATTTCAGTAGGCACCTAAAGCTTAGATGAAAGTTAGCTACCTGCATTAAATGAATGAAATAAGATTCTACTTTAGGATCTTACCTTCTATAGAAATCAATGATAATTAGCTGCTGATCTATGTTTGTATTCTTATGAATGTCTGTACTGAACTGCGAGAAATGCCTCTACAGCAGGAAGCTCCATGAGTAATATTAGGCATTTAAGCCTTTAATAATAAAATAAATTTAAATAAATAAATAAATGTATGCCATTGAAAGCTACAAAAACATTTTTA
>JAUBOD010000038.1:3021259-3045742 GCA_032353885.1 Nothura maculosa | reverse complement strand
ATAGTTTGTTCATAACAGGGTAATATCTCAAGGGAAGAAACAAGATCAGAACCCTTTCCTACAAAAAAAAAGTCGAAATAATTCCTTCCCCGGGAAGCTCACTAACAAAATGCCAACAGTCAGGTCCAACAGGCTGCAGGAAGGTAGATAGAAGAGACTTATTTCTGAGACCTGTACTTGCAAACTCTCAGATATTGCAAGCATGGAAGTCAGACCACTGGCAAAACTCCATTTGCACTAAAATCTTAGGTTTTAGACAGCTAAGCAACCAAACAGGAAGCCAAAAGTTTTACGGCATCTTTGCCACAATCTTTTCTTCCATTCCTAGTACAACAAAACATAGACTGCACAAATATATTTTTTCACTGATACTCGAGCAGAACGTCGTTGTTTGAACGATCCTTCCTTTCTTTCTCTTAGCTGATGAAGAACACTATTCCCTTCCTTAGCTTCCCAGGTAACGCCCATGTCAACAGAACAGCTCCATTAGTCTCTTCCTTTCTAACAGTTTAGTCTTGGGCAACATTCCCTCTCAGGAGACTGACTACATCATGTGAGACAAACCTTTAAAAGGCCAGACTTCATTTGCTCTCACTGTATCTGTGCCCACAGAATAAACTGTGCCTACAACCTGTAGATTCACTCCTGTAGGCACCCAGATTGACAACTGCAAATCTTTAATTATTTGACAAAAAAAGTATCAGTGAGGATCAGCTGACCTTGCTTCTTAAAATTTGTCTTCTATAATAAGAAAACAGCAAGTAATACTATGAGGATGTAGGAAGGCTATTTAAAAAAAGGGGAGGGTTAAAGAACTAGGCAGAGGAAAGTCTAAACTAATACTCTATTGAGAGGCTTCAGATCAACCTCTGCAACGAAGGTAACTGTTACTGGAAGCTTCTAAGAAAACATTTGTATAAATATTACTGACTAATATTCTACTGCCAGTTTCCTTAACGCTCCCAAGCAGCTTGGTGCAATTGCTCTAAAATACCTTCTGTGCTTTTCCCATGAGAGCCTTCAAAGCTACAGCATCCTATTAGACAGAGAACAAGGATAAAAAAACATGAGGGAACAAGAAAGAAATCCCAGGGAAAAAATCACATCACCGCTGGATTCTACTGCTGCTACCACTGATTGACTCCTTCTTAAACTAAAGGCTAAAGTTGAAAGTGTTCCCTGGTTCAAGGACCAGTCAATCGCTTCATTAGTCTCCCAAGGGATTAACCCGAGGAGAAAGCTCTCTACAGCCAGCATCCAGCTGATGCATTCAGGGGCTTCCCAACACTGCAGAGCTAGCTGCTGTTCACAAGTGCCGCTATTCTTTCAACTTTCACAGTTTGCATTTGATCTTTGCCCATTCATTTTACTTACAGAAAAATAAGAAGGTTAGCAGATTGAGCGCTACGTAGATTACGGGCGCATTTCACCTGTTCCTCTTCCTAGCAAAACGAAAACGCCTTACCACTGAAGAAATACATATATACAGATCTCCACACAATAGCGTCAAGCACCGTCCCATAAAACCACCTGCGTTTTGAAGGGAGGACACACGCAGACACAAGCAGCCGGGGTGGCAGCCCAGACCCCCTCCTCTGCGGCCCAGCACGGCCCAGCGGCACGAGTCGACGTGCTGGCACTGCCGTCTGCACAGAGATGTGCTGGCTGAGGCAGTGCCAGGTCTCAGCTAATGAGCCCTGACTCTCAGCAGAGTAACTGACCTGGGACATGACGCTCTGCTGACACCACTATCCTACCCTCACTTCCAGAGATGGCTAAATCGGTGCCAATTAAGGGATCACTGCACTGTGCTCTACTGAGGATTACTCGTCTCCCCCAGAAGAACAGACGTGCTTCATTTATCTCATGCCACCACAGGAAAGAGGTCAAATACTACAAGCATAAGCTCCATTGCCATCATTCCCTTCATTCTTTCCCATCATCAGACCCTCGAGCAGCAGTGCGGGCTGCTGCTCCGGCCTTCCTGGAAGCAAGTTCTACCAGCACACTCTGCAAAGCACATTTGTTCAGGACCCTGAGAAGCAACATGTCTTTGAATGCTGAATTCTACTTTGCCATTGCTGCTGAGATTGTTAATGGGTTTTTTGGACTACTGGGCCTAAAGCAACGGGCTTTCTGAAAGCTCTAGGAAAACATCAAATGCAAAAATAGCCAAGTTCAACAGCCAGGCTTTAAGCTCATGAAAACTCAAATATTTTATGGTAGAAAGAGCTAGTGGTTTGGAAAAAACTCCAAATCCTGGGTCACTGAGGGCTTGGGAATTACAGCAATGCATCGAGTTGTTATCTCACATACATGAATGAGCCAGTGAGCACAGCAAGGAAAAGCTGGTATCCTGCACTCCCTTTTGGTGCTGCAGATTCTAAAGGAAAATGAGCCAGGAAGACAAACACAAGATCAAGGGTTTGCCCACACTGAACACTGATTTTTAAAGGCACCCATACTAGGTGAAGTGTCAGAAGTAGTATTACAAATTGAAAGGTAATTTAGTTTGCACATACATAGTGAATAAACATACACATATGCAGGTAGGAAAGGATAAGTGAATACTTGGTTCCTCTATTAACATTGATTTGAGATGTGCTTGTTCCCATATCACACAGGATGGTCACAACTCCATAGTCTCTCCATCTAAAATAGGGGTTTACTAATTACCCTTTTAGTGGGTAAGTTAGCTATCTGTGCTAGCTCATACAGTATTAGCTTTCATGTCTGTACATTGCACTGCATTCAGAGATGCATTTTAGGATTAATCCCTATCACTGTGAATATCTAGAAGTACAGGCATGGACAGAAGAGGATGATCCTGTGAGCAATGCTGCCCCATTTATCTCTCATGATGAGTGAATTAGAAGTATCCCAAGTTTCTTCTGTGAGCACAAAACACTGCTTATAACAGTCCTGTATATTTTAAATTACATCTTAAAGGAGCTCTGGGACACAAGTTTCCTGTACGCTTGTGGATTCTGGGATCATTTATTAAAATGAAGAAACTTGAAGGGAACAGCCCAGAAAAGGAGTGTACTTTCACCAGTACATGAGGCTTGGAAGCCATTTACAGTCATCTATGAGCCATGATAATCAGCTAACAGCACACGACACCGCTATAACACACTGTCCAGAATGCTGAGTTTAAACTGCAAAGGAAGGGATTTTATTATTGCTACTGTTATGATCATATTATTATATTGCAAATAGGTACTGTGGAGACACAGCGTCGGTGATTACAAAGACTGTGATTCCACAGTCAGCTATTAAAAAAGAAAATTCCAGCTTGCAAGCAGTTTGCAGATGTTCAAGACCAAGTTCATTAAAGGTACATTGTCAGATCCAATCTGGAACGAAATGCAAATTTGCAGAAGTCTTTCAAAATTGTTGTTGATTCCTTTTTGTGTTTTTATTCCAGTATAGGCACATTCTAAAACCTATTATGCTTCCACTGTGTATTTCACAAACAGGATTGTGAAAATTATTTGAAAATTGCATAGAAAAGGTATGTTTTATTACTTCTTTTAATAAAATGAAATTGTAATCTATTAAAAAAATTAAGACTACTTTTAATTAGAAACATAATACAGTCATGCAAATACTTCCATTACGGCCTAACGCCCTCTCTTTGCTGTAAAGCTTTCCCACCAGCAGGTTTAGCTGCCTGTATATCAAGGTCTAACTCTCTGCAACTGCTGTCTAAGAGTGACAGGGAACTTTATAGGAAGATTAAAAAGTAAAAGTTACAGGGTGCTGGGATTGTCAAGACATCATCAGTAGCTAAGGGGTTCAAGAGGAAAGCACCAAGATGGCAAGGTGTAAAACCATAAAACGAGAGGGGGAGAAAAAAAATAAAATAAAAAATAAAAAGATTAGTCAACCTTGTTAGGAATCATCAACTCCAGTATTGGGAGCATAAGAGCTAATGGAAAACAGCAGCCCAGCAACACAGAAGGTCGGTTCAGTAGAACGATGCAGGACAACCCTTCTCCTCTTGATGAATGCCTGCCAGGCCAGCAAAGATTATGGGTGTCCCATCCGTGATAGGAGCACGCTAATGCTGAGCCTACCAGTTCATTATGTCCCAGCTGTCTTCTGTGTGTGTCACCCACCAAATACATGTTTTTATATTTTTAAGGTAAGTATACATCCTGCTTGTGCAATCTTTTTATACTCGGCCCTGTATAAGACAAAGAGAAGCCTTACCTTCACAACAACAAAATCCTTTTATTGACAAAACCAATAACTGAGCAGACACTGAACACAAAAAGTCACATTCTTACGCTTTTGTAGAATCAAAACCTCTATTTCCATTGCAATCAACTAATAACAAAGTCACTTATCTCTATGAATACAGAAATAAAATACATATATTTCACTTAAAACACAGTCTGGGACTAACCGTCCTGAGCAATTGTGCATTGCCAAGCACTGATTTCATTTTCATTATACTGCACAGACAGCAAAGTCATTTACCTTTTTTCAGCTCTCAGTCTCCTTTTATCTCTTTTCTTATATTTCTGTATTTTTCCTCTGTCCTGCAGTGTTGCTGAATGCTGATGAGCAGAAAATGGTACAAAATCACATACAGCCTCTTTCAGGTGAAAAGTTCAGGTGTGGAATATCCAAGATTTTTCCATTTTGGAATTCCCACAAAAGCTGTAGATTTGGCACTGTCCAGGTATATAGAGATCAGTTAAAGACCTTACTACCTGTCCTGCTCAAGGCTGAGCAGAAGTGTCAAACACTGGTATTATGTTTCTTTCATGGTTCTTATTTGCCTTCTGTTAAGGAGAGGAAAAATCTTTCTGTCACCGCAGCGTTAGTTATAAACCAAAACACACCATGCACACACAAACCAATGCAAAAACCATTTTACGCATATCAGAATCACAAGCTTTTTAGAGTGCTTTCTTTATATTAAACCTGCTGAAATTGTAAAAATATTTTTTTAAAAAAAAACAGGAAAATAGGAACACATTAAAAAATCCTCCCAGTATTCTACTACTACAAGTGTGTTTGCAACTCACAAGGGATGTGCAAACATCTCCACATGAGATGATATCTAGGCTCTAGTTATAAGTCAGTGAAGGTCTGGTCAACAAAATCAGATGCTCTCTAAACCAGCTATCTACAACAAACCACTTGAACCACTCACTGCATGGGCAAGATGAGCCTATGCTACAGTAGAAGCCTGGACATCACTCATGCTTAGAACTTCCTTTAGACTTGTTAACTGGGGGTAGGTGGAAGAAAACTGGGAATTCACTTCTCTCCTGCACCAAAATGATAAAAATGATACTCTCAAATCCTCCTGTTGAAACTGCTCCCGGTGAAAAGAAACAAAAAAGAGAATGAGGACTGGGACAAAGGTATCTCATCTCTCCACTACATGAAGTTCCTCTCTAGCACTGCTTGTTAAACATTTCATTAGAAGTGAAAACTAAATTTTTAAAAGTAGCAGGAAAAAAAAAGGAACAACATTCTGGTAGGCAATACCAGCATATTGGCACTTCCACGAAAACAAGATGAGTGGGCTGGAACATCCCTAAATAAGGAGAATTTACAACCCATATTTCCTGGGTCCTGGCCAAGTATTTTTTTTTTTTAAATCCTACTGAGTTACTTGATGTAAACAAACAAAAAAAAAAAGTAAAGAGTATACATTATCCATTGGCCATTTTGTGAATCTTGATCTCATTCCTGACTGTGTTTCAGGCAAAACTATTCGACACATCGAACCAAAATTCACTTTTCACTGAAAAGAATGTTCCCTACTCTGCTTCAGTGCTGTAGTCCTTTCTACTATAAATCTGTATGATTTGAAAAGCACACAATTTGCACAGCTGTTTAGACCATTTGGCCAGAGTGATGTAAAATTGCTATAAAACTTTTGATTTCAAGACATTTTACAAATAAGTCATGCTGCTGGATTTTTTAAAAAATGGTTTGAGTGCAAGTGGCCACTGCCATCTAAATCTTAAGCAAAGACTTATTTTGTTAAGACACTAAAAAGGAAACAAGAAAAAAATAAAATGTTTTAGATGTTTCAAAAAAAAAGGAATAAAATACAATATCTTTTCTGCGGTTTTTAGTTCCTTCTCTCTGTATCCTCTCTTGAAAGCACTCACAGCTACAGAAGTCTTAAGGTAAAAGCCATTTCCACTTTTAAATCTGCTTTAAAAGTGTTGTAAAAGTATAAAGTAATTATATATTCAATTGATGGTCTTATTTTTAATGCTTTATATTGTTTTCATTCTTCTTTCTCCCCCCCCCCTCGCAAATTATATCCAATAGGAATTTCACTTGCATCAAGATTACAAGAGTTACTCTTAAATATTACTTAAGGCATAAACTCTAAAATATATTTACAAAGTATTTATAATGTTGGTGAACATCAGTGACAAACTGCTTGCAAGCACTAATGTTAACCAAATTCTTACAAAGCAGTGACCTGAACCTATACTTACCTATGTCTTTTAGTAACAAGTTTTAAAATTTTTATTCACCTGATCAGGTTCACGTTGAACCTTTTTCAGCAAAAGTTTTCAGGGAAGTTGCCTGAAAGTTTCCTGACACAAAATAAAATATCCAACTGCCATTTTCTTGCTAGTCACAAACTATTCTGCCATACCAACAGAGATAAGCAGTAAAGAATGTGTCCAGAATTGACAGGGACATAGAGCTGGAAAAATGTGTAGAATGCACAAAATTATTCAGGATAGTCACGTGTAAAAAAATGCTGCAAGGAGCAGTTGTCTGATAAAATGGCACATTAAATTTAATTCTGTTAAGCACAAAGTGATGCAAAAGAAACCCACTGTGATGGAGTCTAAATTAACTACAACACAGGGAAAAAGTCTTTCAGCATTGAGGACAGCTCTGAAAACATCAGCTCAGTGCTTAGCAGACATTTAATAGGCAAACATAGTGTTACACAGAAGGGAAGAATAAAGAACAAAAATGAAGACATCATTATGCCACAGTAAACAGATCTGCAGATAATTAATTGTGGCACTTCCTTCCCATTCACCATTTCAAAAAAAATAAGTAAATAAATAAAGACACTGCAGAACTTGAAATGCAGAGAGGGGTCGTACAAATAAAGAGATAGGAAATGAAACTCATACATGGAGAGATTAACTATTTTGAGCTCTGAAAACAAAGACAACTAAATGGTTTAGAAAATCAGGGCTAGTGCACAGGAATTGAATAAAGAACAAGCAGTGGCTACTCCTCACAACAAAAGGTGAGGGACACAAATGGGGGAAAACGTAGATACATTAAAACATAAGGGGAAAAAAGCTTTTTCACAAGACATGCAAGTAAAATCAATCTTGTTGCTGCTGATTGTTATGGAGAGCGATGTCCAACAGCTTCCAAAATACATAATACACATTCATGGAGAGGAAGCCCTTCAGCAGCAATAGAACCAGAGTTCCACGAACAGCTCCCGACCAGAGTCACCTCTGTCTGGAACCTAGGAATAGCTCTTGGTCACCTTCTTTAAATTGATCTCCATCCTCTGCAGGGCTAAACAATCTTATTCAGTGTGGCTCTCACTACAGTAATTGAATGTTCTTTTCAGTCTTTTCAAAAGGTAAGCATAATCTAACACAAGACCTGAAGGCAGCTGTGGCTGTGGGTACCTCTCACACCACCTTTTGTGGGAATACAGTCTTACCACTGCAAACAGTGACCAAGGCAACTGGAATCCAACTGGCAGTGGATTGTTATTAAGCATGAAGATGAGATATAGACAGAGAAAAGGGTAAAACCAAAAGCACCACACTCTGTTAAAGGCCTTGCCTATAATAAACACATATTAATCACCTGACATTAACTTCTTCATGTAAGTAATAGCAATAGTAGTTTAGACATGATACCACAATGCTAACATTAGGCAAGTTTTGCAAAATTCTTCCATAGGCAGTTTTATACTGCACTTAATCCAAGATATGTTGGCATGTGGCTAAAAAGGGCAGTCTTGCATTTCCTCCTCTTCCCAAGTGGAGCCACAGACCACATACACATCGAGCAAGACAGTTCAGTGCAAATATTAATACATTTTTTGGTTAGTTCTCCTTTGGCTTGTGTCACTGAGTGGCTGACTGGTTTAGCCACAGATCACTAGATCTGATGGAAATGATAAAGCATAAGTGTGAAGGGAAGGATGACGACAACAACTTTTTCCCAGTAGTAACTTACAGTTATACCAAACACAACCCAAGGCTTAGCAAAATCATCTGAACTTCTTCTGATGAACAAAAAACAGACATCCTTCAATTTCTGGTCTGAATTGATACTATGCTACAAGGCAACCACAGAAGACAACAGACAATGATGTCTCAGAGTAAAGAGAAGTGGTCTAAGTTTAGGTGATATAGCTTGTAAAAGCTACCCTAACCTTTATGGTTATTCAACCTTACGAAAACTGCCCAGCATCAGTAAATCTCCTCTGTATTTAGCAGAAAACGTCTTTCAGAGCAGATAGTTTCTGTAGGAAGTTTTATTCTGGACTTCCTCATGCAGGTACTGAAAGGCATCACTGGCAATTTCAGTTTAGGAATGGCCTGAATGATTAAATATATTTGAATACTTTAAGCATCATTAAAGAACTTATGTACATACAAAACAGTATGGAGGATATTTCTTATTATCCATCAATTTCTGCATAACAAAATGACGATATCAGGCAACTCTGCCTTACCAGCTGCACTATGATTCACTGATCCTTTTTATCCTTGAAATACTTTATGGTAGTATAATCATTCCTAGTCCTATGTGACTCATCACAGTATTTTGTAGTAAAGACAAACGCTATAATATATCCTATTGTGACCATGCAAATTACAAATCCTTATTTCCATACGTAAATTACGCCTTCTCTGAACTTTTTCTGCTGCTCAAGCAGCTCACATACAACTAGTTAAGCGTTTCAAAGTTAAGAGCAAGCAGTCCCAAGCTTTCTGAAGGTTGGACATCTTCATCACCCTTCACTTAGAATCACAGAATCATAGAATCCTTGGGATTGGTTGGAAGGGACCTCTACAGATCATCTTGTTCAAATCCCCTGCACACACAAGGTCATCTAGAGCATGCGGCACAGAGCTGCGTTCAAGTGGCTTGTGAGGACCTCTACAGAAGGAGACTCCACAAGCTCTCCGGGCAGCCTGTTCCAGGGTTCTGTCACCCTCACTGGTAAGAAATTTTTCCTTAAGTTCCTGTGGAACTTTTGGTGCCTCAGTTTGCAGCTATCTCCTCTAGTTCTAAACTTTTTCTAGCTCGTTCACGCTTCTGCATGTTTTCAGAACACTCACACTACCTTCCTAGCTCTAACCTACTACCTTATCTCCTCCACGTGCCTCACCTGTTTCTTGTGGTGAGAACAGTGTTTAACTCTACTTAGCAGACAAATTATTTAGCACTTTCCTTAGCAACTCTAAATGGCCAATACAAGTTGTCCAGAGAGATTATGGAGTCTCCATCCCTGGAAACTTCCAAAGCCATTTAGATTTAGTCCTGGGGATTCCGTTGTAGGCGACTCTGCTTGAGCAGAGAGAGTTGTACTAGATGTCCTCCAAAGGACAACCGTTCTGTGGTTCTGCAACATGAGATAAGGAATTTCTCAAGCTTTCTCTAGGGAAGTCACCTTTCTGCTGTCTTGGGACCTATACATTTTAATATATTTATTGCTATACTTACCTAAAATAGATATAATCTTTTTGAGCAGAAACTTAATGGAGTCTACTCTATTTCTTAATCTTTTACTTATTGAAAGTTCTTAAAAGGTATCATCAGGGTCAAAGGGTGACTGCTATGTAATTTTAAACTTTCTGCTTATATTAACTGCCTAAATTTCCAGTTCAGCCCAATGCTTGAGCCCTTGGCTCCAGAACAAATTCTGAACAGCTCCCATGAAAGTAATGCATAGACACACAAAAAATGCAAGGCAATGTACAGAGACACAATGTAAAGAGACACAAAAGCAACTACACTACTATATTTCTCATGGGTTTAAAAATCAGTGCCATGGAAAACCTTAAGAAAAACCTCAAATTGGGAGAAAAAGAAAAGTTTCAGGTGTAAGAAAAGTCTCTGCTGCTTCAAAGGGAAGAATGAGAATAGAAAAATAATATACATTCCTTTTCCCAGTAGCAACCAGCATCGCGAGAGTTTTGGAATATGTGCAAGGGCAGACACAGAATTTGTATCCATCACAGTTGCACACTCTCTGTGCAGGCAGATGTACAAAGGTCTGTATGAATTCAATTTTCATAGGAGAGCTTCCAAATCAAAGCAGAAAGCTGCTAATACCTCTGCCAATGCTTACCTCAAAAAGTGATTTATTAAAAGTATCATGGACTGCAATATATGTATAGTCCCTTGACCAGTCCAGCTATGTAACTTCACACTTAACACATTTTTTAACACATAGAGAAACTAAGGAATAGAAGGCAGGTGTTAATTTACACAGCAAAACAAAGCCTGGCATCATTTAAGCAATTTCTATCGCATGAATCCAGCTCACAAAACTGGATTAAAAGGAGAATTATGTCCTTTAATCTGGGAGGGAAAAATGTGTATTTATATATATCTTATATCCTAACACAGAGATAGCCAAAGTTTCTGTTTTATGAATATATGTGCATTTAGACATGTTACTGTAGATGAAGCAGCGCATGTTATCACTCATTAACATTCCCACATATAAATTTGGGCTTACATCTAAATTACTCAAGTAGGACAAAACTATCAAACTTCTTCAAAGTTGTAAATAAGTCTCTTTTTGTTCTCTATCTTTTAAAGGGAAACAATGAATTTATTCCAAAACAACAGTATAAAATTTTAAACATACAGGAACACTTCACAGCAGAAAGAAACACAGCATTGGCTACAGTTGTTCAACCAGGGACTGTGATCTAATTAGCCACAGGACTGGAGAACTACAGGAAACAGGGAAGCAACTCCGTAGGTATTCTTTCTTTGAAACTAATCCATAGAAATCCACATCTCTTCTTCCTCCTCCACCTTTTATTTCCTTCTTTTTATCGTTATTAACCAAGGTACTGCTTGCTGTCCTGGGGACATGAATTCTAATTGAGGATCCAAGCTGCTGTGCCTACCAAACCATCCGCTGCACTCCAGGGGGAAAAGGAAAATGTGTGGACCTCCAGAGACTCCCCTAGTGAATGCTGTTACATGTGGCTTCTTATCCCTTCCCCCTTAGTCATTTCAAATAAAATGTTAGTCTTCACCTTCCTTCCTGAATGCCACATAGCACTGCTGCACGCTGTTAAACAAAACATGTCGCTAAATATTCTTCAAAATAATCCACTGCGGGGTAACTTTTTTTTTATTACACTGCAGGTCATTTACCCTTCAAAGAGAAACATAATCTGCTTTCAAATTATTCTGTTCCAAATAAGAAGATAATGGGCTCAGTTCTCATCTCTGGCTGCTTTTGCTGTGTCTCAACAGCACTCGGCAGCCAGAAATCTGCCAGGAAGGAGCAGTTGAGGATCTCCTAAGGGTATGTTTAGTAAAACCAAGCCCATACACCCAGTTCCCCAGCACCTCTCCCTACCCTGGCATTGTGTGCTGCACTCCAGCAGACAGGCAACCTCAACAGTGGTCGACATGGAATAAACTTGACAACTAAACAGTCCGCCTAAGTCACCACAGCTATTCCTACGGCTGCAGAGTTCACAGCATGCAAATAGCTCTCAACAAGCAGAAAGATCAAGATGGGAAGAACATGTGAACAACCACAGTGAGACTCTTCCAGTCTGGACATCAGAAGAGCGCGTTTATGCTATAAAGCTCTGCCATTCTGGCTCATAAAAGTTCTTGGGAAAGGTATCTGAAGTGAGAAAGCACCCAGCTGGAAGAATGAGCCTTGTTAACCCTATGAACACATCTATAAAAAGCAAACAGACTGATCCTCCACTAGTGCTAATGGGAGTAATAAAGCTAACCACAGAGCACCACTCTTACTCAAGGCAGCAAAAAACACTAGGACAAAGACAAAAATAGGACAGCCTTTGCTTAACATTTCCAATAAATACATATATATACACATATATAAATATACATTCTATAAACATATGTTTTATATATGTTATATATACTACATTTATATATATATTGGATAGAAGCCAACGTTATAAGGTAAATGTTACAGAGACTGCTAAAAAGAGGGGCTGGACTCAATAGTTACGAAATCCTAACATGAGTTTCTTTCCCCTCACTGGCTATAACAAACGGGAACAAACAGGGCATTTTTTATTATTATTCTGTATGAAAAACATTAAAAAATTATCTAGGAAGAAAAAAAAAATCTTGCAGAAAAGACTGGTCCAGGAATAAATAAAAGTACATCACTCTCCTGCCTCACGAACACTGTATCTGTCACTCAAACAGATGTCAGCCAAGACACCTGCCTCGGTAACCCATTTTCACTGTGCAGTGTGCAGTTACTCTGGTAGGTGCACGGGATAACACTGGTTTGACTGACAGATGTTCAGGCTGGCGCAGGAATGGCTCACTTCTCTGTTGTCCTGGGGTGAGATTCCTCAGCACTTCATTTTGGCTTTTATAAAAAGAGCATGACTCTCATGGAAACATATTAATAGAGCCTTGCTGCCCTCAGAAGCAGATTTCAGGATGGTGCAAAGGAAAGCAACCTTAACAAGCAAGTTAATCAAGTCAAATCTGTCAGCAGCACCTAAGAGACCTAAGGAAATGGGAAGAATGCAGTCTAGAAAGCAGACCACAACTAGGGTGCTCGTGCTTTGAGTTACATTGCCACAGTACCTGCTACCAGGTGTAAGCTTATTAGAACCTGAAGGCAAAAGCAGGGTCTCTCCTCCACCACCTCGGCCTCATTTCCCCTGCTTACAATGTGAGAGATGTGAGGAATTGCAGGGACTTCACACAACTCCTGAGAGACACCGGCAGGGAAGGAGTACTGAAGCTGTAAGAGCCCTGGATCTTTCTTGCTTTTCACTAGCCAGAACAGACTCTGCAATGCTCTCGACAGAAATGAATTTCCATCAAGGCTGCAGCCTGTGGCAACAACTGCATGTGCCACCTCCCTCTCCACTCCCAGTTTTCCCAGCAAATCAGAAACTGAACATTTTGCTATGGATTAAGGAACTGATTTGTACCTTTAGATTAAAAATCCTCTTGCTGCTGTACCTGAAGCAGAAGAATAGCACCTCATACTTACAGTTGATCTTCTTAGCCAAAAACAAGACATTCCCAATCTCAAGTCTTTCAACTCAGTGCCATTCTTTCCAGTGTGCAGCTGAGAGTTTATGTTAATAAATTTCACATTTAAATACTGCACGTACTACAAGTGCTGACCAAGATACTTTTTTAAAGGAGTAAGCAAAATACATATACAGTGTTTTCCTAGTGCATTTGACTTGCAAACTCAACCAGAAATCAATAACAATGGGTTGCAAGTTTGCAGTTTCATGTTTTTTTCACAGATGCCCTGGCACATTCAGTTTAGCATGGATGCTGATCATATTGGCTTTTGCTTGTTTGTAGTATTTTTTTTGTTTTTTTTTTTTAATCTGTATTATTTAAAAATTACTATACTAAAGCTAAATGCACATTGATGTGGTAAAAAATTATCCAAAATCGAAAATTACAGCTTCTTTGCATCACTAACATATTAGGGCTTCCCAACTAAATTATTCACCATAAACTAGCTAGCAAAGTATTCATAGAATCAGCCTTTACTCTTGCTATTACAAAGAAAAAGCCATAAAAGCAAAAGAAAACTAACACCTGTCCATTTTCATGTTTCTTTGTGCTTTTCTGCTTAAATGCAACTGCCTAAATCCCATTGAGTCTAATCAAATGCTTTGCAATGTGTGTGGGTTTAACTGTTTGCTGAAAGCTATTTAGGAGGGCAAAAGTGAGACCAATGTAATGAGGACCAAGAAGATATGCATATTGTCATAACAAGACCATAGCAGCATTCCATGCCATATAAGTATTAACTGTTAAAGTCAACAAAGCAGCAGCTTCAAGAACTATACCTGGTGCTTTCCTGCACTAGCTGGCTTTTTATCAGATACCTGTGTGGCCTCCCAGTGGTAAGCGATGTGCTAACAAAAGTTACTTCTACAATATAGATGGGCTTAAAAGGGGGAGCTCAAGTACAGCTGCACAAAACTCAGGTTGCAAAGAAAAAAATGGATTTTAATTCAGGACCAATTCTACTTTTGATAGCTAAATCATTCTGCTATAGCCAATTTCTTCACCCACAAAGAATTATCTGGGTATAATTGCTTCAATACCAATTAATAAATAATAACTGAGGGAGAAAGCATTTGCTGGCAGTTAATAACTAGCAGCTGCAGTGAGAGCTGAAGGCAGAGCCTCAGGCCTTTAGCCCAGGTAGTCATTAGCTGACAGAAAATCCCTGCTCTTGAGGTCATTACAGCCATTATATAAAGATACTGCTACATTTTTCAAATAGAGAATTCTTATTTTATGCTCTGAAAAGCTACAGGGTGAACTGTACAATGAATGCAGAGTTATTTCAGAAAAACCAATGCATTTTAGCAGCTAACAGAACCTACTAAGGAAGAATGTTATTTTGAATGGTTATTCAGTCTGAAATTTTAGAAGCAAGGGGAGCTTGGGCTTTCATTTCCTTGTTGTTGTTTGATTTTATTTTTTAAACAAACTGTTAATGAAAGTGACCTCTCCAGTGTCCCGAGGCTGCTCACCCAGGCTGCAGGAAACCACACTGCACATGAAGGCACATAAGGCTCCTTCTCTCTTCAGTATCCCATGAGTGGCTACGCTATTTCCAGTCATGTTGTCTTTAGGAACAAATATAAAAACACATTCACATGGGGCTGCTCAACTTAAACTAATAAGAGCTGTTTGACATGAGATGATTCTGACCTAAGTCTGCTTTTATGACTCTGTTCACCCTTTAAGGCAAAAAGGATTTTCCACAGGTACAGAAACAAGTCATGCCAAGCCAACCTCAGTGAGCTCCCATGAAACGCCAGCTGAAGAAAATTCAGCACAGGGAGAATACAGATGCTTTTTGCAAGCCAGCTAGCACTATGGAAACAGTAATTCCCTTATTTTTCTTTATTCAGATTACTACAGCCCCTCCTCATTAGCCAGGATAAAAGTTAACTGTACAAAAGTACTGAAATAAGATCTTTTTTAACCAGGAGTTCACAATCTCTAATTATATTATAGATAACACTAATAATACAATATAGCAGTGCAATAAAGTTTGGCCCTATTTTGTTATGCCTCATCTCATAAGCTCATCTTAGCTTCAAGGTCTTGCTCTGCACTGTGACAAATTACTCATCACTGATGACTCTACAATAATGTATGACTAAAACTAAAACCAAGACCTATCCTAAAGTGACAGGCCCTCCTCAAAATGTCAGAGGATGGATTCAGACTCCTTGTGGCTATGCCACCTCGTGCAGCTGAGCAAGTTCTGTGATCAGGCCCACACACTGCCAGCCATGCAACACAGCGTTCAACAATTTTGGAACAGCAGTGGAAGAAGCAAAAGCAAAGCCACACACAATTCTTCTTTTCAGGACTCACTTCCATCAATATTCTTCCTCCCATTCATCATTGCCCAGGCAGAGCGTCGCTTCCTTTTACTGCTACTGGCTCTGATTTGCTTCAGAGCTGCCTGCACTGCTGTTTTAACCCCTCCGCCCAGAACTCCTCCTGGCTCTCTTCCCTTCTATTCACAATTCCTCCCTCTAAAAAAGCAGATGTTCCCTCCTAGAAAAGCCTGTCACTTTAAAGCTGCAACTTCTCAGTTCATTTCCATACTTATCTCCACAGCCTACCCACCGCAAAAAGGAAAGGTGGTAGAAGGAAAAACTCCCTGAAAAGTCTTTTCCCTATGATACGTCCCCTCTACTGATATCCTCTGTCTTCTCCCTGAATGCCTGCTTGCTGCTTCCACTTACTGAAGGAGATCTAGCAGAATAAAAAGCAAGGAAGAAAAATAACCAGACACAGTGAGAAGACATGCAAGAGGTTGTGATTTTCCATACCCATCTGACTAGGGAACAAGAAGCAGAGGAGTCAGGAGAGCTAAACGTCAAGCACATTAAAAATAAAGCCAAAACACAGGCAAAAACTACAGTAAGAACAGAAGGAAAATGGTTGAAAGGACAGATAATAATGAAGGAAGAGATGATGTAGCAGACATTGCAAAACAGTCAGCAGTATTTTGCTTTTAAGAATAATTGACAGAGAACATTCATACAAGGTATGATTAAAGAGCGCAAGGCGAGAGGAAAAGCAGGCAGCATGTGAAGGTTAAGTGGGGTTTCTGGATTACTGTACTGTGCAGAGGTGACAGTCCACATATCCCATGATTTTCACTGACTACAGCTGGCACATCCGCAGTGCAGTACAGAGCCAGAGATTAGCTAAACTTAGTCATAAGGGCATTCTTACTGCCTCAGTGTAATGTATTACCCTAAGAAGCACCCTGGTAGAATTACATTCTTTCCTCACACGCAGCAGTAGAGATGATCTGCACCATGGCCCTTTCTTTACACAGTTATAAAGCCTTCACTGAAAGGCAGTCCAGGGTTTCTGAATTGCTCCCTGCAATCCCAGACAAATATGAGCAACATATTATATCTCTGTAATGCATATAAAAAGATAACACTGCTTTTAAATTACTTACTCTGTAAGAGATTCCGTTCAGTCCCATACGGACTGAAGAGTAATGCTAATGATTCACATGCACTCAGCTGTGCTCCTAGACAGCACTACTTTCCTTAATTCCCCTTTCCAGATTAATTTTATCTATAAAATACACAATATCTTCATGTGTACAAGGATAATATATTACTGGTTACCTAAGCTTTACAAAAGTCAGCTTCTTTTTAGAATTTGATTTGTATTTGAATCTCACACTCAGTCAATGTCACTCCTTGAATCAAAACCGAATAGTTAATACACAAGCACTTTTGAAGAAGAAACCTTCTTCAAGTTTTAGTGATAAAATAGCTTCAGAGGAAAACAAAAAGTTTGGAATTGCATGTGTCAGGGTTCAGAGAAAATGAAGCTGAAATTCACTCACATAATGCCCAAGAAATTCTGGAGCCACAGTACAGAAATTATAATAGATGGCAGCCTAATCTCAGCAATTTGTCTGAACGAACATAGCTCTAACTTGGAGTATTTGCTATAATTCATACTACAAAAGATGCACTTTCTGCAAATCTGAACAACTTTTGAAGATGATAAGGTTACAAATGAGCTGAAAAAAAGCAGCAAAATATATTTAATCAACTTACATTTTAATCGTCCAAGGCTGTGATAGAGGCATAACTACAAGCGAACAACAGAGAAAACTCTGGACAGGCAGAATAATCTTTAGGAATAAGAGACTATCTTAATCCATACAGGGTTTTGATCTTCAGCTTCTTGCAGATATTACCAACAACTGTGCAAACTAGTAAGTACATTTTGTATCAGTCAAGCTGGTAAAGTATGAGTATACATATCCTGTATTTGCTGAACCAGACTTGAGCTGCATCTGCTTTTATGACTAAAGGTCCAAGCTGGCACAAATTCCCTACAAATTAATAGCTGGACGTTCTGCTTAGATTTCTGTTAAACCTAGAGCCTTGAGAACAGTTTTGCCTAATATGAGAAATGACAGAAAGTAATAAGTATCATCTCCAAGACAAAAGCAGCCTCCTGCTTTTAGAGTATCAAACACACGAGCAGCAAAAGCCTTCAGGATATGAGCTCTAAATACCACTGTAAGAGAATGAGATTCTCCTTGAGCTAATAGCCTGTATTTTTCAAAGTGATGGTCTTGAGGTCTGTCCTCTGTGTTGCATATATTACACTGATGCTGGAAGCGGAACTGCTTGCAGCTGTTTTTCTTTTTTTCTTTTTTTCTTTTCTTTTTAATATGAACCTAAGATGTTTTGAAGTGATATAATAGCGTAGCATTACGAACGACTAGCCTGCACACATTGCACTGTATTATACCGTAAGGAACATGAGACCCACTAGAGTACATGCTAAAACTTTCATCTTATTAGAGCTCCAGGAGTAACCAGTGTTTTCTGTAGCAGAAAAATACAGCTTATTTCTCAGCTTTAGACTAATCCTTCAGCAGCTGCCATTCACTGTAATAAACATCCTCAACTGCTACCCAGATAAAAGCTGTTTTAGTACTGACCAAGAAGGCTGGTTTTGCTTCAGCCAGGGAGCACATCTCCGTTTCCAGTAACCACTCAACTGGGCTAAAGTGGAACCACCAGAGGTGCCCAGTTCTTAGCCCAAGTGCAATCCTGCTCGTCAAGATAATGAGTCTGCAAACAGCGAAACAAAGACGAGGCATCCAGCTCCATGGTTTCCCTCGCTACTTATTTGCACCAGCACTTCCAGGATCTTTTAGTGCAGCCCTGATTCCATGGTAATGTCCAGGCAGTCACACAACAAGATGGATCACAGAACTTATTTAAAACAAAAAAAAAAAAAGATGAAAGTTTTTGGTGATCAGGTTAATCTTCAGCCCAATCATGTGGGCTGAGTCCTGGCTCAAAGGAGGGAGAGAAAACACTTGGCTCAAGCAAGGTGGGATCTCTCCTACCTACAGACAGCTCAACACGTAAGACTAGCTTGAAGCAATCATGGAAACTTATCTCCTGTCTTGATCTCCTGTCTTGATCAGCCATGGAAGTGAGGCCTGCAGTCCCTCCTCACATTCCCTGGACACAGCTCAATGTCACGGAGACTTTGCAGAAGCCTCTCCCTGGGCAAAAGGCTAAAACTCCAACCCAGCCCTCCATTTCCAAAACTAGCTCTGCTTTGTTGTTCAAAGCAACTAAGAAGGCAGCATTTCTCTGTACATTCACCTGAAATAAATCAAGATGACAGCACTGTGAAATACCCTATTAAGCTGACAGCATTTCTCATGTATATTTTGGCTTATTATACCGTTTTCTGCTTGATATTTGTAAACAAAAGCAAAAGTGACATAAATAAAGGATTTCTTTTTCTTCTTGGCATAACTCCTGATCCAGTTCCCATTTAGAAACAACAGCTCCAAAAAGTTGCTGTTTCTTCAAAGACCAAAGTCTACAGGAAGCTGATAGGAGGTCTAAGGTAGAAAGCCTAGCAAGAGGCTCAAAGAAGGAGACTGACCCTTAAAAACTATCAAATAATAAACATTATCGTGGAATAAGCTTGCAAATTTTAGAAATACTAGTACAGAAAAGGGAAAAGAAAATGAGGCTTTCAAAATAACATAATGCTTTGAATGCAACATTAAAAATACTTACAACAACTCCACTCTTGGTGATAGTTTCCCGGTACGTAAAATTGCACACAGCCCAAGCTAGGTAATATGTGGACATGAGAGGAGTCTGTGAAAAGTGATCTGTAACCCATCCATCCTCTTCAAAAACAGAAGTTTCAACTGGCATGTTGGACAAAGACAGGTAGGTTGCTTGATGCCTGATGCTGATTTTGAAAGTGGCCTTGTAGATGGGCTCGTCAAAGCACGGAAAGGCTTTTCTGGCATGAGTCGGAGAAAACTGTGTAACGCCTAGAAACCTGGAAGAGAGGCAAACAAAAAGAAACAAAGCAGAAAGCATTACTAATTGCATGCAGCAAGTAGCTCACAGACATATCAATAAGATGATCTTTGACTACTTTTGTTTAGGAAAAAGAACACTGAAGTATAATACTACTTTATCAGTGTGGTCCTTCTTGGGGTGAACTCTTACCACTCTGACAGCAACCAACACAAAGTTCACGAACTCTCAACAGATTTGCAGATACCACACTGATATTAAATAAATAATCCCTTGCTTACTATCAAAACTCAGGCTCTACCATTAGTTTTGTTCATCAATACGTGAAAAGACTAAAACAAATAAGCTTAGTCTTCAGTTAAAAGAAAACAGGATTTAATGACCTGCAGGGATCTTGCTGGCAGCAGACTTTGCCTTTCATTGGACATGAGAACTTATCTTCACCGAGCGCACTCAAGAGGGTCATTATTTTCCACTGCTGACTATTTGTGTCTTGGTTGAATGTAGGTCTCTGAGTCACACTACACTACAGCACTATTGTTACTGGAGAAATCCAATGAAAAACAGTCTGTGGGCTTTGCAAAATTACAAATATAAGCAACTGATTAAACATCTACAGAGCCGTTTTTCTTTTTTCTACACATGCTTTTCTTTTCTAATGAATTTTATGGAGGACAAATCAATGCTCTCAGTTAATGGGTCAAATTACAAAAAGACCTCTCAGGGAGAAAAAAGACATTTATTATGTCTTTATACAGAATGGGAAGGCCTATTTTGACAATTTTTATTGTGTAACTGTTTTCTGTGGAACTAAACAGATTCTAATCCAGATAAAGTAGATGGACCTTTGTAGACGCTTACATTTATGTAGATATGGAGAAAAAAAAACATACATGACAATCTCTTCACAGGAAGAAATTACACTTAAAAGGTTAAAAAAAACCCACAGGATACATGGGATTATTTTCTGTGGGCACACAGAATGAGAAAACATCCTTATGATGAGAAAGTAACTAGGATCCAAATATGTAATTATAAAAGCAGTATATATGTAGGTTGTTTCAGTAGTGTGAGGAGCAGTGTTGGTTCATGTATCATTTGTTGCTTCCAGCAGTGGTAATACCCAAGTAATTTCAGATACCAGGTAAACATTTATCAGAATTTTACAGGTTGACTAATAATCTCTTTTTCTTCTATGGGAAGAGAAGGGCTAGATATATTTGATATATAGTGAAAACAATGGAACCCATTACAAATCCCTCTGTGTTATTCTGCAAAACAATTGTCTGTAATGCTGAGGAAGGAGGAAGGAAAGAAAAAAAAGAAAAGCTAACCTTTAGGAAAGAAAATATATACTTTTTTCCTAAGAGCTTTTGGCGATTTTTTGAATACTTTACAGTAATATTTTATAAAAGCAATGAAGAAATTAACTTTTGGGAGCGTTACAATACTTTTATCTTATTAGAATGCTTCCGTGCCTGATAGAACTAGATATGTTTCCTATTGAAGGCTAATCTTTTAAAAACAACTTGAAAACTTATACCACACTGCAGCTTTCACCATTGGTCTTCCAACTACAAAAAAATGAAGTTTTAATAGACTCGTAACTATTTAAGGAACTCAGAATATTATGTTTTTCACACCTCATCATAAAACACCGATCAGTAAAAATCACAACATTGCTTAATATAGTTCCTCTCAGGTATTCCAGCATTAACCCAACAAAGTTCCATTATTATCAGTGGATTTGCTCTACTGCAACAAAGCTGAATTGGCCTATTAAAAGGAGCAAGGCATCTTAATTTATATGCAAAGTATTACTGATGGGCCTGATTCTGCATTCTGGGCACACTCAAAATAGCTCAAAACATCAAGAGGGGCTTCAAGCAAGCACCGAAACAGTACTGGCCTCTTATTAATGAAGCAAGAATGAAGAACTTGCTTCCACAATTAGCAATTTTAATAAGCACAAGCACACAGGTAAACGCACAGTTAGGGGAATACTTTATATATCCTGACACTCCAAATAAGGAAGTATTGGCTTTCACTTCTTAGAGATCCTATCTGCACTCCTTGAATATTTGTTGTGTTTGGCAATTGAAGCAGTCTCTTCACCAGGCTAATAAAAACTGACATACTCTGCATCTTCAGTATCCACACAGACAGATGTGTACACCCACACGCACGTAACAACTGGGCAAACACTCGGCAATCAATATTTCATACTAAAAATACATCAAACTACGAATAGCAGGGGTATTTATAACCCGTGCCTTGCTATTAAACATGAATTGGCCTGTTGTACCATAAATAAAAGGGAAGTTGAAATCTGCTCCCCAAAGACTAAAGTGTTACCGAAAAAGTTTATGTTTATCTATTTCACTCACTTTTAGGAGAAGATAAAAAAAAGAAGAGCAAAATTTCTATGCCATGACAAAACTGAAGAGCACATTTAGTATTTCATCTCTACATCTCTCTCTGGGCACTGACACTTTTATCTCCATTTCCCAAAAATATCACCATTAGAAGTTGTACTTCTGGGAATGACAGCCTCGCAGCCTGTCTTTTCAGCATACCCACGGCAGTAATTTGCAGGTATTTTAATTCCATCTCATCTATTAGAGGGAGACGTGTTTCCTCAACAACTCGTCTTATTTTGACATGTCAGTTGATAAAATGGAAAAAGTCTGTCTGTTTGTTTTCCCTGAATGATGTAAGATTTTTTTTTCTTTTCATTTATGCCAAAATTTGATACTCATTTAGGTTACGCCTGGATATCATGGCACTTTACAAAAGCTCTACAATAAATGCTGTTGGTAATTGCCAGTAAATTCTAGGAGGTAACACAAAGTAAATCTGCAGTTTATCACTTGCATTTTACCTTTCAATTAAAGGTGCAAAGATTTCAGTAAGAAAACACTTTCCTGCCACTATGGACATTTCAGACTGATACATGGCATTCCCCCATGAAGACAGCAGAAAATTGGACTAACATTTCAGTTTATGGAAAAGAAATTATAAGCTGAAAGTGTTAAGTGTTATTATGCTTGTGGAGCCTCACAGTTAAGCAGAGTTCTGCACTTCTCATGTACCACAAAAGTGAAAAATGATGCTAAAGGTCCTTTTATAGCAAGCACTACTCCAATGATGTAGCAATATTTTAATCGAATATAAAGATGTCAAAAAGCTGAAGTTATACTGAAACGCCAAAGCCCCTCAGAGCATGAGAGAAGCCATTCTATCTATCATGATAGATACTGTTCACATTTAAGAACTACAAATGGTTATCCACATTACACTACAAATGAAGTTATTAATCAAAATGCAAATTGCTACATTGCAGGAGCAGACTCTGAACAAAGATGTTCCACGGTCTAGAATGTGTATATTTTATATTACAGCCAGTCACTAAACATGTGACAGCCCCGAAGAACAAGCAGCCTTTCTATTAAATGGCTGAAGCTCTATTCACACAGTGGCTCATTTTATAAACAGTGTTTTCCTGAAAGGAATATGAGAGAGCTAAACCCTTTGCTGCTGTAAAGAGGAAACACCAGTGATCTCAATAGAGCAGTGCTCTTTCAGGCATGGTAAGGAGCTCATCCAATCTAACCCTATGTAAATGCCATATTAAAAACAGAGCGCGACCTGTAGCTGAAAAGTTACACTAGAAGTACTGTGTAACAGTAATCATGTCTTAAGCTATCTGCATTTCTAGAAGTGAATAAAGTTTTCATCCTAATTATCAGGTTATCAGGCCTGAAGCACAGTTCAGTAACTCTGAAGAAACGCCACTGCAGCACCTGGGTTTATTTATGACTATATAAAGTTCAAATACACCAGAATAACTGCTAGAATAATTTCTTGTTTTTGTAGACAGAATTACACCTGCTGTTATTATCAATACTTTATCTACTTAGAGACCTATACAAAAAAGAACAGATCAGAACTCTTGATCACCCCAGTCATTCAGCACTCAGCAATAAGAGGCATCTCTTCCTACAACCTCCCTCTTCAAGATCTACTTAATTTCACTATGATGACAAACCATACAAATTTAATTTCAGTCCCGTTTGCGACTGTAATAACTGTCTGTTTAAAGTGCTCAGTAGCCATAGTGACAGAAGCATCTTTTAACGTGAGGACTGTTGATTTAACCGAGTCGGGGAGTGCTCTTTTTCTGCCTGACTTCCTTCTTTTGTCTTCATCTTCCAATTACAGCCTCTTAGCTTCATGTGAAGCATAAAACGGGCAGCCTGAGCAAGGCAGAAACTGGAACTGCACGAATGTTGCAGGAAACCCAGGTTAAACCAAAATAATGAGCCCAGGAGCACAACCACACAGAGGTCCGTCCCACTTCTGCATCATGAGCCTGAACGTGCTTAAAACTTTTCAAGGTATCTCTGTGACTCACCTACCACAAGCGTGGCCTTAATAGTGGCCCGAGAGCTACAGTAAGAAATAACTAACTAAAGGTTGTAACCTGCCGTGCTTAAGAGTGATAACTGACAAAACTGAGCCGGTTTGGTCACAGAGAGCGACTCGGCTGCAGCCACTGAGTTCCATCTACTTGCTTGCTGTGAAACCACATCCCGGCACAACTTTTTGTTTGAAGTGCCCGGGCGTGCGGGGGAAGCGCCGCTCCCCGCACCGGGATGCGCCCCGGCTCCGGTGCAGGCGGGACAGGGCTCCCCCCGCAAACCGCGCAGCGCCAGGGACGGCACGGGACGGGCTCGGGGGGCAGCCTTAAAGCGGGACCCTCCGCCGGCGGCTTCACCCCCCTCAGCGCGGCCCGGGGAGCCCCGAGGAGTCCCGGGGAGCCCCGAGGAGCCCCGGGGTGCCGGGGCCGCCCCGCAGCTCCGGCGCGCGCTCCTGGCGCCGCCCC
>JAUBOD010000038.1:2989480-2999903 GCA_032353885.1 Nothura maculosa | reverse complement strand
AAATATAGCCACTCCAATATGTCTTAAGGTAGAGCATTTCCCACCCTGAAAATGCGACTGTGCAGGGTAGTTTCAGGCCACAGCTTCCTTTCTTCTGTATTCCCACCATCTCAGTCGAGTTTATAGTAGTTTAAATAATGACAATGAGTTTGGTAGACTCAAAACCTAGTCTCTGAAGCCAGATTCTTGTCTTACATCCTCAAATACTCCATATTTAACACCAAAGTCATGCGGGAATTGGAAGTAAGGTTTGTTGCACTGGACAGGCACGCACAATTAATTGATCTGTTAAGACAGCCCCTCTCACAAGACCAAATCCAATCTTGTCGAACATGCTCTGAACAAGTCCTTGCACCATTAGCGCGTATCTCATCTCTCTTTGCTACATGCTCAACCCATCTCATCAAGGCCTTATAGGAGAAAGAACAGAAGCAAGAATGACAATACCATCTTTTGAAATCTTTAAATGATTCTAAAAATACATATGCTCTACGTAACTTGTCCCTGCACATTATTTTTGTGCAGTCAGGATTCTTTATGTGTATCTGCTACAGAGAAGTCTGGCACTGAAGGCACCAGTTCACTTTACAAAGAGCTTGTGGGACTCTGAGCAGAAACTCTGGCCCAAATCAAGAATCCTGGCACAGTCTCCTCCTTCATCAGATGACTTCCCATTAATGCTGAGGTTGAAAGTTGGTTTATTGCATTCACAGACCCAGCAACCTGCTTAGGTACACCCATGTCTGTGTAGTTTCTTTCCTCCTCATTGTTCCTGACCTTTAGCATCAGCATCAATACCCAATTTGAGCACAAGTAAGGAACATAGGGAAGAGTCCCTGTGCCTAACCTCACTGTTCCACCTGGACTTTGAGGGGTGAGGAACACATTAAATACATGGAGAAGGTGGGAGGGCTGGATTTATTCAGCCTTGGGAAGAGACTGCTAAACATGGATCTCCTTGCTGCCTTCCCCTTCCAAGCAAAGGATGAGGAGTAAGAGGTACAAGTAGAAATATGGGGAATCTCAGTGAGCAATTAGGTCCAAAATTTTCATCATAATGGCAGTCAAACATTGGACCAGTTGCCCAGAGAGGTTATGACAGGTTAATCATCAACAGAAGTACTCGAAACTCAGCTGAACCTGATCCTGAGCCGTCTGATTTCACTGGATCTGCTTTGACCTAGGCCTTGGACCAAACAACCACAAGATGTCCCTTCTTCACTCCTCAAGCCTACAATTCTACCATTTGGGGTGACTTAGCTTCAGCAAACAGCAATTTCTTAAGGGTTTTCCTCTTATTTTAATTCAGAAATGAGCCTAAGCATCCAGTTCAACTCTGACCCTCAAGGGCACTGAGGTAAGGAGTGGGGTCGTATATGGTGAGGAGCATGAATGATTTAAATGGGCTTCAAGCCTCAAATTGGAGTTCTGACCTGAGTTTAATATCTGATGAGGATGTGCCTCACCAAGCACACCGAGCTTGTGCTGATAAAGGCTTGCATGCATTTATGCTTTCGCTATCTATCTATCAAAAGAGTAATGTGGCAATTTAATGTTTTATGGCAAGTGGCTGATAGCAAATGAAGCAATCAAAACTCACCGAATATTCTGCTAGGCAGTAGCAGCGAGGAGTTACAAGGGTCTTGTGTATCATTATCCCCTTCACTGATTCTTTGGGGGTTCTTTCTACCATTTCTGTCCGCATAGCACAAATACGCTCCTCTCCCTACTATTTATTCCTTGAGATACCATTGCACTGTCACAGTACTTGACTCTAACAAAATTAGAAAAGCAACCTTGTTCCTATGAATGACACGCCACTGGTACAACATCCTTCTGCTGAGAAAACTGACCTTACTTTCCACTCTTGCAATCTGAAGCTCAGCAAAGCATGCAGAGAAAAGTCTTTCTTTCCTTTCAACAGCACACCACTGGAACAAAAGAGCAAGCATTCATTATTCTCAAGAGCAAATACACCTATCCATGTTAAAATAAACAGCAATTTACTCAACAAATTGCACAGATTAATGGAAAGCCTCAAAAGAAATATAAGTGGCAGGGAAACAAAAATCCTGAAATCATATTGTCTTCAGCTACTTCAAATCAATCAGCATCAGTTGAAAAACATATGCAAATATCACTTAAGTAAATTCGTCCTTCTCCACTAAAATCTGTTAGTCAGAACAACAATGAACATGACTGGTCAACTAAATTTTGAATTCTGAGTACATTTTGTACTAATTGCAGTATTTTATTATGTCATCAAGTGAAGGAAAACTGTCAGTATTTGCAATAATTGTGTACACAATAAATGCCTTGGAGATTGTTGCCATGAGTATTATCTGTCAAGCAAATAACAGTGCCTCAATTATTGTTTTCCTTCAGCAAATATAGAATCAACCCACAAAGAGTGACAGTGGAACAACACTGGCACCCTCAGAACTCTGTAACACTGCCAAGAAATTAAATAGCCAAATACCCAGATGGTGGGAATCAACATAGTTCCATTGACTTCTTTAGAATTAACCCACTTTAAACCATCTGAAAACTTGGCCCATGGAAATTACTGGTCAACACACCAGTGTAGGGGGAGTCCAATTTTGCAATTTTGTCATTCCAGCCTCTCTCAGCCTTAGCACAGGGAGTATCCATCTGATACTTCCCATGCCAGCACGAATTGCAGTGCATCGACACAGACTCTTTATTGTCACTTGGGAAAAATTAATCAGCTTCTAAACTAGAGAAAAACTTTCTATCAAAAAATAGTCAAAAAAAAAGAAACCTGAATTTAAATGAAATGATCATTTTTATTTGATTGATGGATGGATTGATAAGGCTAGTATCTCTTAATTTCTAAATCACATGTCATGATTTTGGGGCTTGGAACAGCTCTGCTACTATGTTTTATTCAATCAAGATTGAATAATTGAATAAAGAGGAAAAAAATGTGGTTTTGTCATTTTTCTGCAAGAAATCAGCATGCACTTTAAGCTACTTCATGCTATAAGATTTTTTTTCTGACTCTATCTCATTTTTCTTCTTCAGAATTTTTTCCTTCAAGTATCGGGAAAAGGAATTTCAGATTTCAGCTTAATATTATCTGGTTTGGGGCTTCTAGTTAAGAAGTTGATTATTGTGAGTTTATTGCAAGAAGTGGACCAAGAAAGGAACAGCATTCAAGAAGAAAGCACAGCTTCCTGAATTCTGCAGACCTAAAAACTCCTTTGTCCATACAGACATATAACTTTATCCTCATTTAAGAGGACTGCTACGAGCCCTGATGTGACTTTAAATTCTATCAATTTTTAGGACATATATTCAATAACTTCTCTCACAAAGCATTCACTTTGCATTAAGTTGTACCTGTGAAAAGAACTGGGGCTTCTAAAAGCAGGATCCTCTTTTTTATAGTAAATTCCTCCATCTCCTTTATATAGATTACTGTAGAATAAGTTCACCTTTACTTTCGGTAGGTGACTCCCTACCGAAATATGTTCACAAAAGGCAAGTGCTTGCCCCTTTCCTGCTGTAAGCTCTCAGCATTTTTCAGGAACATCTAGTGAATATATTGCCCAAACATTAGACAAATCCATGAAATGCTTTTGAAATATTCTGTCTGAGTAGCTATCAGTGCACTAAAGAACCAGTGTTGTCTATTTCATTGGCTTTCTGCCATGTCATAATTAATAAATTTTTGTGCTGATTAATTTTTTTCTGTATTCATTAAAATGATACAATCAAGTCACTTGGGGCAAATACTTAATAACAGCCTTTTTCCTTTTCGATAGGGAATATGATGTTTAATTTTCTTCCTACTGAATAATTACAGGGAAAAAAAATCAAATGAGAGACTGTTACCTGAAAAATTGCCCAGAAGAGGTATTTCATTTGGAATTCATATTCTTCTAAATAATTCTCAAAAGTCTTAATTTAGGGAGATGGTAAACAATGGAATTGTGCCTGTGCACTTCCTTTTAAGTAGGACCTGTCTGGATGTACTTTGGACCTCTATAGATATATGTAAACTCCTGACCTTGAGTGACTCGAGAGAAACTGGCATCAATATGTGTTGGGGATTGATGGATGGATGGATGGATGGATGGATGGATGGATGGATGGATGGATGGATGGATGGATGGATGGAAGGATAGGGACCAGCTCTGTGGAAAAGTGAGCTCAGTATGAGTGAAGAGCACTCCATGGCCATAGTGAAAGCCAACAGCATCCGGATCTGCACGAACAGGAGCAAAGCAAGCAGACTGAGGGACAAGATTATTCCCTTTTATCATCAGCACTATTAGACCATATCTAGACTACTGAGCCTATGTCTTGCATCCCCAGGATATATGTTATATAATACAATCCCTTTGTGACTGGGGCAATATTAACTCAATGGCCTTCTCCCACATAAGACATACATTTTTGTTTTGACTGTTACGGTCATATCCCAAAGCATAGTTAAAGCAATCTTGGAAATAATAATATTCTGATTCTGTCAGTTATAAAACATGAGCCCAGTATCTCTAAGAAAGATGAAATATTATTTCACTAAAAGCACAATAATTTACAGCAGCATTTAACTAGATAATTTAGGAAGAAGTAAAACCATGCTATTAAGCTAGATATAAAGAGACAAACCAAGTCTGGGTCTAACACATTAGGCTTTTGATTACATTACTTGAGAAATGAATGGAATGCAAAATTATTTTTGACTGACTACCATTAACCTCATGTATTGCTGAAAAAGAAATTAGGAATTGAAGGGTATATGCAGAATTGTGCCAGAGCAAGAGTTGGCTCTGGAGGAGCTTTACAGATCTTCTTACATGCTTGCACTTGGTGTCCTTCTGCAGCTAAATGCCTGATCCGAACATAGAGGACAAAGAGAAACACAGAGAACTGTGTGGGATATATCTGGGGTATCTAGACTGTAAACTTCGGGCACAGAAATTATGGCACAACAGGATCATTATTTCTTGATTACATTTTTGAGAACTATCAGCAATCAGATATTAGTTATGAATTTTAGTATTATTAGCATTCTGCAATATTGCTACTTATTTTATTAGCTGATCTGAGTCTGAACTTTTTAGCTGTCCCTCACCAGAAACATGAGAAGACCCCTGACCCTCAGCTTCACCAGCTAAGAAAAGATATGGAATCAGATACATGCAAGTGTAGTATGAGACCATCTCATTACTCTTCACACATAAACCAGAGGCACAAGATATTGGAAACCAAGGTCCTTTATGTCAGCTAATATTATCAGACTCAGTCCTCAGCAAAAAGATTTGGGGAAAAAAAGTGTAAAAATACTTTATCCTGAAGTGTGAAAAAAAAAGGAAATCTGTAACAACAAATGGTCTTCACAGGTGGTGGACAAGCCAAAAATAGTCAAGTGCTCAGCATTCCCAGTCCTAGCTGCTAATGGGATAAATCTAAAACCACTTTCTTGATTAACTTAATCATGCTTTTCAAAATTAAGAAATCAAATAAAGATAAACATGCAATTTGCTTTTGTCTCATGCTTCAGTTCCCCAAAAGGCTAAGAGCAGGTTTTTTTACAAACAGCCTTAAGTGATATAAAAGGTACAAGGAATAAACACAGTCAGAAAACAAACAAATAAATAATTAAATAAAATTTTCTATTTGTTTCAGTTGCCTTTTTTTTAAGAAAAGAAAAAGGATATATGAAGCACAGAACAGAAGGCAGATAGGACTTCTTCCCTGGGATGTCTGACCAAAAATCTCACTGAAATTATCTTTATTTGGATTAGGAGCAAAGTACTGAGGGTACCCTCCAGTGCCCACTTACTAACCTTAAAATGGTGCTTTCTCTGCCATTCACTTCCAGGATAAATGTATAAAGAAGTCACCTGCTTTGCCAAATCCCAACAGCCTTAGACCCTCTTTGCCCTGGAGAGATTCAAGACAACTGCTGCAGCAGTCCTAATCCATGAGTTTGCAGGGAGATAGCAAAGGAATAGAGGAGCAAGGTAAATATTTGTACATATTGGTTTAAAACATATGAGAGGGAATTTCATGTGGCTTATAAAGTTAGGTAACTCGAGATCACTTACAGAATCAGGTTAGCCTAAAATACTTATCTCTTTCCTCCCTCTGCCATCTGTTAGTGTGGACGGTGCTTGTTTGTTTCAGAACTGGCACAGAATCACAATGATATTTGTGGTTTTCGAAGATACAGCATCAGAAATGATGCTCAGAAACAGTTTTACCACTTGCCACATATAAAGGGTAACATGCAATTATAGGATTAATACGTAATTGTACATGCATTATCTACCTGCAAAAGAAATGAGGTCTTCCAACTATTTCATTATGGGTCGCAACAAAAGACCCATCATAGAGTTGAACTGAATTCTTAAAGCTGCCCATGGAGGCAGCTTCCATCTACATCTGAAATACCACCCTAACGCTCTGCTATCTGGGTAGATCCCTTATTCCAGAGGCTCTCTACTATTTTAATTTATGTTTTCATAGCAATCCTGCTCCACAACCTCACTACTCTGCAAGACCAGAAGCACCAATGAGGAAATGCCCAGTGAGCAAAGGGGCAGTTTTGCTGAGGTCTGGGGAGATAAGCCCCCAATCATGACTAGCTTCAGGCATCTGTTTCTACAGTCTTTTTCCAGCTGTCGTCTGTGCCTACCCAAGTGATCCGTAGCATATTCTTGATGTCTTTACTGATTAGAGGGACTTGTGCCAAGTTTGTGTACTTGTCAGCCACTGGGGACTACTCTGTTCTTAGAGAAATGGGAAAAAAGCAAACAAACACTCCCAGGTATGATCTTTTTACACTATGATGTTTAGCATATTATCATAATAATAGTTGAAATAATACTAAGAAAAATATGGAAGAACCTTAGCACATCTGCTCTATTTCTGTTTGTGCTGCATAAAATTATAAGAATGACACTCTTGAAATGGAAAGCTATCACCTCCATGCCCTGGAGGCAGCAACCTCCAGTCCATGCAGATGGTTTTTGGGCCACATAACAACAGCAGGTGGTCCAAGACCTTACAGTCCTCGACCTGCCATATGGGAATCACTCACATGTTCAAGCCCTTGGACGAAAAGGGTCACATTATTCAGAGAATGACACGGTCAAGCCCAACAGAAACAAATCAATCTCCAAATCCCCTTTACCAACTGGCCTTCTTCACCAACTTCTTCTCCCAAAGATGGTCACTCCATAAGTGAACCAACACCTCTTCTCAGTCCATCAACAAATAGGGTATACAGGCAGAACTCCACATGGATAACAGGCTTCACATTATTCCCGTAGTAAGTGCAGACCACTTAATTGGAGAGTTTAAAGGATCAAGTAATTGAAGCAGGTTTATCAAACAAAGGCAGAGAAATTTCAATTAATGATGGCTGGCATCACATGAATTGCTCCTTTTCTGAAATATATGCTAAAAAGTGTCTTCAAAGAAATTAGTTTCATTTTATACATTTCTGTAATTATAGCCTCTAGACATATCTCTCAACCTCCTTTACTTCCATCCATTAAAAAAAAAAGAAAGAGAGAGGAGTAGAGTTTATTTCTCAAAGTTTATTTGACAGAATAAGAATCAGGGCATGTCTAATAAACAGGACAAAAGATCCTTTTTTTCTTATCTAGAGAAGGGAAGGCAGTTCCACTTCCTGAATAGTGACAGTATTGACTTTGGAGACATTATGTAATGTGCATCTTTCTGGTCAGATACAAGCAGGTGTCTGCTCCTTGCACGTGCAAATCTTAAAATGTTCACTTCTATCAAAAGAAAATAATCTTGCTTGGAGAGCAGGTGGGCTGTGGTAGCTTAAAGTAATCTGCAAAGCAGAAAACATCTCAGGATTAAGTCTGCCATTATTCCATGAATGTGCACAGTTTACAATATAAATTAAGTGCAGAAATATTTGTTATAGCTTTATGATTGTTCTTTCAGTATTTGGTTCACTGACACAGGGTTTTGAAGCTTTCTCTGTTTCTTAGTGTTGCATTTAATAAAATGTACAGCCAAGTACAACACAGATCAAATAACGCTGAATGATCTGAGATGTTCAGACACTTGTGTCTGGCGCTCTGTAGGCTACACAGAATTGCCAGAGTGTATTTACAAGAAAGAAAGTGAGTATCTCAAAGGAGCCACTCTCACATTTTCTAATAACACTGCAGGTTTGTCACAAGCTGAAACCTTCCATGCCTGATCCTTCTTGAAGAACTATAAAAGTAATCAAACGAGTTTAGCAATGACAAATGTTACCTTCCAAATTCCAATCACATTTGTTCTTAGCTACAGTGATTTCTACCAAAAAAAGGGGAGGGGGGCTTGTTTAGACACTTAAACCATTTTTAAGTCTTAGAAATAATAAAGACTATAATAAAGTCAGGTACGTGAATTGTGGCGTTGTCTATTCCATGTATATCCTTCACAGTGATCACTGCTGACTAGTCGTCAAGATCTATTGACCTTCTCTAATTTCTTTACTACTGAAAAATAATTTTACCTTTCTATACTTATCCTGAACCTTTTTTAAGCTTTCTGCTTTTGTTTCCAGTATTTTTTAACTTGTTCTAGATTTATTTAAGTAAACCTAGAGGCACATTGGCCTCAAAATCACAACAACAATTTTATCTCCTTTATCATTCTTTCAGCTGGAATATATGCTTTCAGACCCAGTAAATCAAATTCCAAATTTTCTATGACACATTGAACCATAAACTCTTAATGAATCTCTTTCCTGGCAAGTGAAAAACAAAAAGAAAGAAAGCAAGAAAGAAAGAAAGAAAGAAAGAAAGAGAGAAAGAGAGAGAGAAAGACAGAAAGAAAGAAATGCTTAAATGTGCTCTGCCTGATATGCATTCAGAGAACAGTGAGCATGTGTGCTTACTCAGAACCAGCCTAAAAAAGGAACCTGAAGCACAGTAAACAGTTTCCAATCTTTATATCTGAGTTGGACGGCTCATGATTAATGACCACTTGCAAAAAAGCCTCTGCTTTTGCACTTGCAGAACGACAGTGAATAGGTAGGTGTCTAGGCATCTGGCGGCTGCTGTGGTAGAAGGAATGACGGCCTTCGAGTTCCAATTCAAAATCACTAAACATTTAAGTCCTGAAAACATTCAGTGAATGAGAAAAAGCAGGAGTAAACGGCAAGCAGACACTGTGACAGAGTACTGATGCAGATTGTGATTCCTGCCGTGTGGATTCCATTTGGATGATTAAAAATGAGAGATTTCACATTTGTTGTAAGACAAATCCATGATTGGAAATTGCTGTTTGCAAAACACAAAGAGTAGTTACATACCTTCAGTATCTGCCTAGATTTTATTTTAAATTAATGGAATATATGAAGAAAAAAAATATTTTTTTAGAGGTAAAAAGCAGTACATCCAGAATGCACTTAAAATTTAAAGATAACATACCAAAACAAAATCATAGAAATTGTAGCAAGGCACAACAGCAGAAACTCAGAACTCATCTTAGAAAAAATAGTCAAATATGGTATCTCCTTCCATGCAAATACATCTGCTCGTCACAAGAGGTGTCCTTTATCACCCGTCAGGACCACCTCATTCAGCAGGATCAGAGAAGGATCTGTCCTCTTCGACAAGGCAGCTATGCTCTTGACAAGACTGCATCAACAAACGCAATGTCCTCAATCTACTTGCAACACTTTTATACACGTGTTTATATTTAGGCACTGCATGGAGAATGTGGCTGGATGGTTCCTCCGCAGGAAGGTGCTGAGATGTGCACACATCAGCTTGTAGGTCTGGAAGACTGTGTTAGAAACAGCGCCCATGAACTCCCTGCCAGAGCTTCTGGAAAACCACATCAGGTACTAACGAGTCGCTAATCCCTTAGCCCAAGGAGCACAGACACCCATTCAAGGTTGATTTTTTGGATTGGCAGGATTGCATTGGCTGCACTTGTGTCTTCTGCATGTGCCATCATCCTGTGGGATGTCCAAGCAGCCCTGGCCTCCTTCAGCACCATCTCCCTTGTCAGTGAAATCCCCTTACCAGGGCGTGTGGGTTTCATATGCCCATGAAATTGTGCCCATTCCCAAGTGCCCAGCCAGGCTGCCCACAGGAGCACAGTGTGCTCACATGTGCTCACCAGAGGCTGTAAAAGCACAACCAGTCAGGCTCATCCACTCAGCCACATCTGTCCCTTGCTGACCCAGCTTGCCACCAGCTCCCCTCTGCTTTCAGCACTAGGAAGGCTTCCACCGGTCACATTTTGCACTGGAGGTTTAAAAACCTGAAAAAGAAGGAGGTGAGAACAGTGTGGGCAGGTAAAGGCTGAACATTTACATTGATGATACGAGCAGACCACAGCCTAAGCAGCAACTTAGGTTTCACTGGATGATTACACGCTTTAGTTTATCCGAACTTTGCATGAAATGCTG
>JAUBOD010000038.1:2943966-2957468 GCA_032353885.1 Nothura maculosa | reverse complement strand
GAGTACACAGAAGAAAGAAGATGCCTCTATACCAAGCCATAGAAGCAACTCTTCTGTGATTAGTGCAAGTTAACAGAGCCAACGCTAAGATGAGGAAGCTGAAACCCTCCTTCTGCAGCAGAGCCCCACGGGATAATTCAACAGCTCTTCATTTGTACCAACGGCACTTGCAGTGAACTCTAAAACTACGTTTTCCGTACTGTATTAAGAGCAGCATTAAAATGCAGCAGGGATCATGTACGGGGCAGAGCGGTTCCTGTTATCTCACAGCTATCTTTGAGGCGGTGGCACATTTCCCTATGAAAGTTACCCTTACAGATTGCCTCGTATTTAAGGATGTGCTGATACTATCAGGTGCTGCTCTTTTCATGTTGAAACCGCTAGTGACACTTTGAAATTCCTGCATAGTGATTTCAGCTGGGAGAAGGGCTTCAATACATACCTATTTTCCACATATGTAGACAAGCTATGACACTGTCACCCCCACTGACACGATCTGCATAAGCCATGTGGTTCCCATTAACAAGGGTCCCTACAATACAGTCAACTCTCTATTATCTGGACTAATAGAAGAATGGAATAACCCAGATAAAGGAAAGACATGCATAATTACTGCTTCCAGATAAGGGCTGGCTCAAATATTTCTGTATTACGGTCCCCAGATAGAGCTCGTACTTTTGTCAGGGCTTGCCAGCTCAGAGCTTATTAACACAGGCATTACCTGCATCCATCTGGTACGAGCTCAGAGCTTGGGTGTCTCCATGATTTAATCACCCCACAAGTAATCTACCCGCTGATAATCATCTTGGCTGTAATTAAATAACAACCTCCATACTCACCCTTTGGTAGCTGCTGATAGTGATACAGTGCAGACCCAGCCAGGCGTGCCCATGCCAAGGTTGAACGTGGCATAATGGAGGAAGGCAAATTATGCACAAAATGCAAAGGAGCCCCCTCAAAACACAAGCAATTGCAAAAGCAGACGCTGATGTAGAAGGGCTTTATATTCACATCTAACAGTCTGGAGTAACCAAAGCACCTCCACCCTTATCCCAAGATAAACGCCGGGGAGGAAGCACGCTCAGGATTATCACCCATCTGAGATACCATACACACGAACTAGAGTTACCCTTCCTGCTAGGATTGCCAGAGGTCCTGTGTTGTTTTGCAATTATTCATCCACTTGGAATATTTGTCACTCAGGAGTCTCTCAGGCTGTAATTTCCATAGACCTTTTAATGCTCATGTGATGAATGCCTGCCTGATCTCAGCACTGCTTTATTCACTGTATTATTCTGTCACAAGAGCCACCCAGCTTGGTTACATGTGCACGGCCAAACATTGTCTTTGCCACTGGAGAACAAAACACTGGCTCTCTTACAAAGAAAACAGAAAATTCTGCAAATAATTTTTCTGGACTCTTACAGGAGGAAGGAGATTACAAAGAAATAAACTAAGACTCATAAGGAAATCAGCAACACCATGTCTTATACAATATGTTGAAGCGAATCACCCTTTCAGGGAAACAAAACCATTGCCAGGTAAGTTTTTAATGGGGTGCTTGCACATGATACTGTGGTGAGGAATTGCTGGTTATAAGCTGCCACATTCCGTGTTGCATTTATGAATTAGCGTTGCGTTGGTTTGTCTGCACATTACAATCAGACAGAGCTACATAATGACACAAGCCAAGCTCTAAAGGGAAAATGGATGCACTTTGATGAAAAGTTAGCCATGTCAGGGGATGTTACTGACAGAGCAGCTGACAGCAAGTCACAGGACCACAAGTGTCAAATTCCTAAGTATCTGTTCATTTTGCTTAAGGCATCACACACGGTATTGAGATCACTGCGCAGATCCTGGACGACGTTCTCGATGCTCCTCGTGTCCTTCAGAATCTCAATGCTCTGGGTGTAAGGGTTGAAATACACAGAAAAGGGACGAGTGATTGACTTGGCAAAGTCCCTGAGAGAAAAGAGACAGTTAACACTTCTTTTTTGCTACCACTAAAGAATAGAAAATTAGATTTTGGAGTCAAGGAAAAGAATTTACCTCATCTTTTCTTTGGCTTCTTCAAAACTTTCTGAAACAAAGTAAGCTTCCTGAAAAGTGGTGATAAGGCATTCCTGCAAACAGGTTGTCTTTGGATCAAATGTTTTCACGTTTGCCTTGTCTGAGAGAGCATGCTGCAAAATACATTACAAAATCTCTTAAACGGTATTTTGATACAATTAAATACAGTCAAAATGCAGTTTAAACTGTATTTTGATACCCCTTACTATCTATGCAGCTGGATACAGCTTTTATTTCACTGTGTGGTATGTTTGTCCTTAGTTGGTACCCTCATTTAACACACAGTGATCTTCAGAATGACCAGAATAAATCACATGTTAATTAAGATATCTCTTTTTTTCAGCCACCATCATTTTTTCCTCAAAATAATTATTTTTAAAAATCAAGAGCAAATTAGAATGGTACCTGTCACATTGGACTCTAGACCTAAATCTTTATCTGGAAAAAAGTCAAAAAAACAAGCATTCGTGAAAAATGATCTACACAACTACAAATATTTACATTGCCAAAATATCATTTAAACTTGCAGAATTGATGATCAATTTGGTAGAGGAACCGAGTATGACCAAACGATTCACATAATCCTTGCATTACCATTTCAGGCCAAATTCAAACGCTATGTTCCTGACAGTGTGTCTAAGAGTGAAGCTGTGCTCTGGAAATCCATGCAGTGATGCCTATGGATTTGTGCTGATGAAATGCATCGCCCTCCTACCACATAGAGCTGGAGGTGAATGCGCCGCATGCTGCAGGAAGGAAGAAAAGAACCAACGGGCAGAGACATGCACAGAGCAGGCGCTGGGCACATAAAGAATCAAGTATTGCCACCCAAAGAAGGGATGTTGGATTAGCCTTACCCTTCATCTATCTGGCATAAGCCTCTAAAAAGGACACATCTCGAAGCTAAAAACTAAGACATTTTACAACAAAACCTTCTTCTGGCTTCCCCTTTCCACTCAGAGCCTTGCATTGCTTGTATTAGTCTCTTGGATCTACCTTAACCTTCAGAGCACAGGCATTTTCATCCTCAGTGCCCTGGCAGAAATGCAGGCATAGAAAGGGAGCTTATTTAAGTCCACATCCTTTCATCCCCTAATATCTATCCATGCTGAAGGTGTGGGTAAAAAGCATAGAGAAATTCATGGAAAGAGCCGATCCCTGAGATACAAAAGTTTCCTTTTTCTCTTCTCTTCTTTTTCTTTCTTTTTCCCTGGACATTCTCTGGAGCAGAGCAGCACCTCAAGGCACCTGCCACATCTTTTATTCAAGTCACTCAAAACTAAATCCACAAGAAAGGCTCCAAAACCTGCGAGCTCTCAGCCTACAATCTCCAACTAATAGGACATAAAATTGGAGCAAAGTCTCTTCTTCCCACTTTGTCTCTCTTCAAAAACAAATAAATGAAAAATCAATACATGGAAATTTAAAATGATGGAGAATTAACTTCCCTCAGTACATGCAACTGCTCCTTGTCACCAGATTTGCAGTTTCTAGACAGCCATCAGTTAAACAGGCTTAAAAACAAAACCCACACAAACTGGCCTGTCTTCACCCACACCTTCTTCTAAGTGGACTGCAGAACAGACTCACCTGATTTGGCCCCTGTCTCTATCCTTGTTGCCATCATCTCCTTGCCAAGCCCTGATGTGCTTGAGTGCCTGTAAATTTAGGCATTTACCTCCTTCCATTGAACTGAATTTGTTTTCCTTGACTGGGAAATATAATAGGTTTCCTGGGAGGTTAACCATGGATAAAAACATCTGCTTTTAAGGTGACTTTGTACTTTCAGGTGGGGCCTGATGCCTCAAGCATCTAAAGCACTAAGTTCTGAAACTCCAAGTGGATTCAGGGAACCGAATCAGTAGCTTACTAAGTATGGCTCCTGAATCCTTCTGTATTGTGACAGCTCCAAAAGGGAGGGTGAGGTTCTTTTCTTCTCCACTCAGGAATGACCTCTGATGGATCAGGCCCATTCCTTGGACAGAAGGAGGGGACTAAAGGGCTAAAGAGTTGCGGATTTAACCTGTGGTTCCCGTATCCTGAACAAACGCTGTAAGAAAGAACCCATTCATAAAAGGGGAGAGTTTAAGGGGAAGCAAAGAAATAAGTGTTATCCTGAGCGTGCTCTGAGAAAGCGCCTGTAATTATTTTTCTCAGATTCCCAGGTTGGTTTGCATGCCTAAATTCTGCTCAGCTCCCACCTGAGAGGCCTCTATCCCTTCTTGGATATGGCTTTGGGGCTGAAATCAGCGAGGCATTACAGTGGTAACCTCTGCAGTGCCAAGTACCTTTGTGAGATGTAGGTTAGAAATTCTGCCGCCTGGCCTCTGTGCAGAGCTCAGCCTCGAGGCTCTGGTCAAGTGTTCAGAGACACCATAAACCCCTAAGTGTGCACGAGGATGGTCAGGACAGTAACTCAGAGCGTAACGAGAGTTCTGCAGCAACGTGACAGTGCTATGAAGTGTTGTTACTTGAGTACTGCAGGGCTGTCGTCACAGCACAGCAGTCCAAACACAAGCTTGGCCTGCTAAATCCAAAAGCTGTTAAACTTAGATGGGTATTTTTTAATGAGTGCAATTAATTTCTGTTTTCTTTGGATATGTATGTTCACTGAAGAGGTGTAAACACCTAAGGTGGGTTTCTCCCACCTTAGCTATCCACCTTCATGAGATGTTAAGGCTAATAATGCTCATATGGATCACAGCTCTCAGTCAAACAGGCTATCTCACTATCTTGTGGACTTCAGATAATAACTGTCCTTAAGTTGTAATGCTTATGCTAAGACAGTTTAAGAGACAAGAGCATGGAGTGAAACTTCCAAACGGATCTTCACTGGTTCCCAAGAAAAGCAACAATATTAGACAATGGGGAAGCTCAAGAAAAAGGCAAATTCCTATGCTTGTGAATAGGCCTAACACTAGTGAAATGCCTCCAGTCCAACTAGGTCAGAGTGCAAGAGGTGATCCAGGTACCTAACCTTAGGTGTCTAATGCCTAAGATACCCGAGACATCTGTACAGAGGTGGAAGATACAGCACAGGGCCTAAAGGCGGCTTATGCCATCCCGGGATGCAGCTGGAGAGCTGCTCACATAAACCAGGGCATCACAAATGGCACCAGACACTTAAACTGAGCATCTGTGAATCACTTCCTAAGTGACAATATCACAGATACATAGAAAAAAAAAAAAAAAAGAGGTTTGTCCTGGAATCTTTCCTTTGAGGATAAATACCACAGCAAAATAATGCAACTCAGAGCTCTTCAGTTTCTAAAGAACAAAGCATGTTAAAAAAAAAAAAATTAAAAAAACCCCAAAATATTCAATTAACAGTGGGAAAACCAAAGATGACTTAGAAATGCTGAAGTCTCTGGGACATACAAGGGGGCAGAATAAGAAGTAGGCAGGTAAGAAGTTGCCTGAATGTCAGTATTGCCTTGCCATTCTGTGGGAGAATTTGAGTCCTGAAAAACATGCTCTGAAAGGGCTTTCTGCTTATCTGCAACACAGGACATTTCCAGATTTATGAGCTGATGCTCCAGAAATGTTGTTTGTTATCAGTGTAATTTTATGTGTTGTTTAGATAAATAGAAAGAGACTGTCCTGTTAAAAGCAGCAGCAAAATGAGCATCTAGCATCCAGGATTTGTCTTCTCCATCATCTTCATCCTTTTCAGAAAACTAAATCAACATTTGTAATCGAATCCACCGCTTTATCTTTTTGGTTATAAAGAGGGCTAGGCTAATCTGTCTTATTTTTAACATAAAATAACATTCAAACAAGACATGTCTGGATATTGTGTTTGATTTAAAAAGGAATACTGAAAATTTTGAAGTCTGCCTCTGCTAAGTATAGAAGCATATAATGAGGACATATGATTTGATCTACAGCCACCTGAGGTTGATAGGAAGCCTCCTTTGTAGTGAAAGAGTTCAAGAGTGCACCACATAAAGTAAATGGATTAAAGTTTCCAAAGACATTTAAAGTGCCTTTTAGAAATAGTTTAAGTAACTGAAATCTACATTATTTCTGCCTTATCTCTAAGTCTCAAATATATACTGTGTAACAGTGCTAGCCAAAGTTAATCTGAGTTTATTAGGGAGAGCATTTTATAGCTATTTACTACCCTATTTCTTTCCCCTGGACTTTTTGATCTTACTCTTCTCCTTATTTTGTTGTGCTTTTCTGCATTTGCCTTTTGATGCTTCCACAGCACAAACATCAAGACTTGTATCTTTCAGTTCCTGAAATTCTCACCCTAAATACTGAGCTGGGAAAAAACTTCAAGGCAAAATCCTTGCAGGCTCCTGCCTTTGTTTCCCTCCCTTTTAGCTCTCTGTTGCTAAAGCTGTTGGCCAGATTTGCAGAATGAAGTAGCATAATGTAGAAACAGGGATGACTGAATAAGCCATTCCCCCATCTAGAAAGGCCCAACTATTGCTGGCTACTTCCACCCTGAAGATTAAAAAAAGCAATTATTATTTCTAGATGCTATATATAAAATTGGCCACTGTTTTGTTTCCTGTGAATACTGTGAGGTTGAAAAGAGAATTAACAGGGAGGGCATATGGAGAAAGGGCTTTTCTTCTTGCTGACAAAAGCACAGGAATATCAAATTTCTGCACAGTCAAGGCAGAAAAAAAACTGAGATTGAAATAAGATCTACTTTTCTAGTGTAAAGGATAAATAAATATTTGAAAGGCTTCACAGAGAAGAGTGTGGGCTCACCATCAGTATTGTCTTCAGCATGGCAGTACTTATTCCCTAAAGGAGTTCTTCCCTCTCCCTCCTGTGAGAATTACAGGGGCGGCACACGCCAGGGTCAGACTTCATGGTCATGCAGCCTGAGTCTGCTGTTCATCCTCATTCATCACCGAAATAGCTGATATTGTTCTCATAATGTTCAGAGCAATTGCTGCTTCTATTAGCATCTCTGTTACAATCACATTATTGATATAAGCAGAATCTCAACCACAGCCTGTCACATTAGCATTATCTTTCAGACACCTGCAGGTCAAGGAAGACATTTTCCCTCGCAAGGGCTGCTAGAAATCAGGGCAGAAGTCAGAGAGGTGGCTTTCCTGTCAAACATGGGAGGCTGGCAATGCCTGGGCACAGGACAGGAGACCCCATGCACCAAGGTTATGAGAGCTGATGCTCCCTGCTTCCACCAAACCCCCTGTCTGCCAGAGTTGTGGTCTAGAAAGAGCTTCCACCTGGTCACATCAGCAGAGACCTTAGCACTAATTTTGGCAGGGGAGTTTCCTTATCTTCTTTTCTACTCCGAAGTTTCCTTATCTTCTTGTCTACTCCAAAGCACAGAGCTCCCACATTTCCTGCACAGAGGCCATGGGTCCCTGTGCCATGGTGCTGTTCTGTGTCTGCAGTACCCAAGTGCCTATTCTCACGAGAACTCAAATGTTTTAGTCCAACTTAAGCCCTTATGGTCAGTACATGCAAGATCTAGGGGAAATTTAATAGTCTCTGATACATAAGAGGTGAAACCCGATGACCTAATAGTCCCTTCTGGCTTAATATCTATGAAATATATATGTAGTGTAACAGAAGCATATAATATTATTGATTTATGGCATATGGTCTTACCTTTGAAGCAGATCAGTACAGCACATCAATGTGCTCATTACATAATTTTTATTTTTGTTTCTTGCAAAGGCTTATCCATTGTCTTTATACTGCAAGATTATTGCTGACTTAAGAAATCAGATCTGGAATCACAGCTAAGATTGTTGTGTGGGAAGAAAATATACATACTTGATAGGGATAATGTGTTTGTTTATGACATGGATGGTATAAGATTTATTATGTTCTTGAGTATTTGCTTCCTTGCTTTTATGCCTTTAGATTTTGTAAATGACATGATAGGCATTTTCAGGGCCATTGCTTAACAACCTCAACTGATAGTTCAAGAAAAAGAGTCGGGCCCCTGGAGAACCTTAACTTTGGGGCTCAGCATTAAATGTTGTTGGGACAGAGGAAAAAAAGTGAAATGTTCATGTCATTGTTTTTAATTATCTTTGCACTTGGGGGACAAAGTATCACCAGGTTGTTGAAGTAAAATCCTTCTGTGGCTGAGACACGTACTCAAATGAGAAAAACTATAATGGAACCAGAAAACAATATCTGTGAAAGTCCTTTTCTGTGACCTTTTCTCCACGACTTCTGTTAATTCTCTTCTGCAACCTTACTAATAAAAGCATAGCAATTTAACTAATGAGCATCAGCCTGAATGTTCGCAATTAAAGGTGAAACAAACAACAAGAGGAGCCTGACATACTACTGTTAGAGTGCCAAGTGGAGCTGGCTAAACACAGATACATAGCAGATCTATTGCAAAACCGTTTGTAAATACTGTTCCATATATGCTTTCTGAACCCAAAGGCATAGATGAAAAGCTACCAAGAGCTCATTTGGGTCCCAGAACAAATAGCATTCCTTCATCTCCTTCCCCTTTCTTCCCACCTTGCTAGAGAAATGCATTAGTTCTCAAAATATTACTCCTGTGGTTCAATATCTTTACTAGTTTTACATTCTTCAGGCAGAAAAGAGGCACAGAGTGATCCACTACAATTACCAATGCAAGGTGCTTTGGCCTTTTTAAGAATACAGCTCTAGGTACTGTCATTTAGGCATAAACATTAAGCTTAGCATGAGCTTAGGTGCATGTCTGACTTTTAAATATGATAAATTTACTGAATAAGGGTCTTAATAAATGCTGCTCTGCAATTAATCCACTAGAATACACTGGCTTATCCACAACAAAACCATTCCATGCATTCAGAAGAAGTGTTTTTCTTCTAAGCAAAGTATCCAGAATTCAGGACACTAAAAGCACCTCACCTATTTGAATATAGGAGTTCTAATTAGGATTAAGAAGACTCCATGCACAAAAAAAGGCAAGTAACTTAAAGACAAATACTTACTTTCTAAAATTCAAACAGATATAAATGTAGTAATTCAGAGCTGTTGTGGTATTTCAGTCCTTACAAATCTATTTCATGCTTCAAGTGCCAGCTGATTTTCCAAAGTTTTCAGATCAATATCATATTTCAAAAGTAAGGATTTTATCTTGAGAACTTTAACAGTTATTCAAAAACCAAAGCATTTACATCCAGCTATTATTTTGATATGACTAACAATATGTTGTTTCTGCTTAAAGGCTGTATCAACCCACATACCTTTAGTTCTCCAATAGAAGACAGAAGTCCAGCCCCATAAGCACGCAGTTGTCCTTCTTGCTTGCAAAGGCCAAATTCAATAGTAAAAAAATAGCACTGTAAAACATACAGATAAATAGTTACATACATCGCAGGTGCAAGCAAGCACTTCAGCAAAGCCATATTCACTCGATTGCCCAACTTCAGAATTTCATGATTTTTAAGTAAATTCATGTGAAGGACATTATTACTGGCAAGTATTTTACATGCCATTTTCTTCATCAATATAAGAGCTCTGCGCAAAAACATACAATGTGAGAGTCTGCTTTTTACTTGGCACCCACGCAGTGCACAAGAACAGCCACTTGGGAACAGACAAGCAAGGGCATCGAGGTGTCCAATGTGCAGATGGTGCAGATGTCTGAACCCTGCTGAAATAGATGATGTGCCTGAAAGGAAAACCCTGCCCAGCCTCTGTCCACCTCTCCAGACGCTCTGAGCTTCTCCGCCGCTCTGCTCAGAGCACTCGGCTGTGGATGTTGCCTCGAGCCTGGGCACGTGCAAGGCCAGCACGGCAGCCCTGCACCCAGCTTCGCTGTATCCACCTAGGGAAGGGCAATGTCAGCGAGTCCTTGAGGAGGATGGTTACTCCGGTACTCACTAAGTGCAAAAGCAAAGACAACAATGAGTCCTGTGCCTGCGTTATTTAACTCCTGTTATGACACATGAAGGCTGTTTTCATTAGATCAAACAGATCAGATTAAGTGAGTAACTATTTCTACATATAAAGCTTTTAGGAAGCTGATTTCTGACTTCTACAAAAATACCACAAATATATATATGTTTATTATGTTACCTGACAAACTCAGTACTTGCTCCATGAGACATAACTCCATGGGAATTAACAGCTCTTGTAACACGTAACAGGAATTTTTCTTTGTAATATTAAATTTTCTGTAGAGCCACTGACTTATGCAGCGTGGCACTACACAGAAATGTGTAATACAGAAGAATGAAAACATTAACCTTGTCTCTGATCCAAACCTGCAGAAATCCAGTGACTTTAGATTTTCAGTCAGGTTCCACTATAGGAAGGGAAATCACAGGTAACCACAGGAGGCGGCGAAAGCACCAGATTATCAAATAAGCAGTCGAAGTTCTAGCTCTGACTTTGCCACTGGACTGCATAAATCAAGTTGGAATAATCTGGAATAATGAGCGCAAGCAGCTGATGTCACCAATTAGAAGAAAAGCAGGTTTTCCAAAAAGCTGTCCCAGGAACTTCAGACCTACACGAATGAGACAGAAATCTAACATATGACTTGAGTGAGGCTGACACACCAAGATGAGTAAAAACTTAGCTTCCCTGCCTAATATTTTACCAGAAAAGAACTTTAAGGCAGCTACAGCCCTGCTTATATACATGCCCACACTGACAACAAAAACTAGCTCAGCTTTAGGCCTAGCTCTTCCTGGGTGCTTTGAACCGGCCCCTTCCCTCTCAGCTCTCCTAGAAGACGGGAACTATGTTCCCTACGTAGATACGCTCTGGACACAAACTGACAGCCATAGGATAAGACTGGGATCCTCAAAGCTGAGTAGTCACTGACATTGACATTCCTAAAACGAACAAAGTACTAAAATGGAGAGTCTGGTATTTGCCCATTACGGGCTATCCTTAAGAATGGCCATAACAGGTAGGATACCTCTTCTGTAGACGTCCCTCAGATTGAGGAGGATCCCACCAACACCACGCTGTTCTCAGGAGAATTTCAGCATTTATGAAGCCAGTGGAGGGAAGCAACAAAAACACCCTCCCCTCCTCTGAAAACAGGCATGAAAAGGAAAGGAGAGGTAGAAGGGAGAGAACCAGCACATGCATGAGAGCTGTCTCTGCTGACAGAGTAGGGTGATCATTTCACCTTGCTGGATATACTGGGAATAAGGAGAAATCTTTCTACTAAAGCTGCAAGAATTACTACTATGATAATAATAAGGAAAACATATTTATAAGCATATACTTGCTGGTGAGAAACTATCTTTAGCTTTGGTAAAGACTTGCATTCTCAGTGTAACTAATTTAAATGAAACAAATACAAAATGGCCAGATGGCAACGCACACATCTGCCTACTGCTAAGGCAGTATTAAGCAACACTTCTTCAGAAAAGCGCTTCAAATGAAAAACTGATTTTATGATAAATTTGCCGTGTGCAGCTATAATAACTGTATTTTAAGAGCTCTGCTTCTCTAAGAAAAATGTGATAACTCACCCAATGCTGCCATCTTCAGAGCACGACTCAGTAACACAGGATTTCCCCCTCACACGCACACAGAAGGTGGGTGCGTTAGGAGGTTCAGCAGGCTGTGGAAAGCTCTTCTCTCAAGTCTCTACACATTGAAGCATATTGATAAGGAGCTTAAATATTAACTATATAGAGCCACATTTTATAGGCCAGAGACATAAAAGCCTCTTATGTGTCTCTCTGTATGGTAAATTACAGCAACTTTGGTATTCTATACTATGTACAGGATAAGTGCCACTACAGTTGGAATGACTGAATGAAGACAGAGCTGTTCAGATAAATATATATGTATAAAAAAAGCCTTTTTTGAAGGTAACAGCCTTTTCTGAAGGTAAACAACTCATATAAAAAAGCCTTTTCTGAAGGTAAAAGCTGTTTCTGAAGGTAAACAGCTCATTATTACATGTAAGGCTTGAATACAGGCACAAACAGGGGCATGCAGGCTCACACGTTCTCATTTTCCATCTTTGACCTGACTCTGGCTATCAGGCAGGCTCGAGCCTTCTGCTCCTATTTACTACATCATAATCTGCAATGTAAAGGAAGATAAATACATCAGAAAAGCACAGGCGAGCACTAAGAAGCTCCAGAACTATGCTAAATGCAACAGCATTGTCAGCTTTTTCACAGCACACCCTTTCAAGAGCTCAGCTCTGCTTCCCCTTCTTTTTAGCTGTCTCCTCATCCTCAAAAAAAAAACTGTTTAGGATTATATAAGGGAAAAAATAAAGTCTTGAGGACTCCACTTAAAGGTTTTACACTATATATTCACAACAATAATGGGAACAATACTGTTGAATGCTCCACATTAGCTTTCAGCTAGCAAAGGTCTGGATATTCCTAAATAATGGATGTGATCCATTTCTCACTGAAATCATCAGGAACAACAGTATTCACATCTACAGAGAGTAAATCAAAGTGTAAAATATAAGACAGAAGGTTTAAAATCTTAAAACATGGAGACAGTGGCTCCTGGGGAAATGACCACTGCAAGATGATGCCAAGAAGCACAAAAGGTGTCTTGCCACATTGTATTAATTTAGCAGGTCTTGAAACATCTTCCACTAAAATGCCTTTTTGTTACCCTAATTAGCAAATATCATAGGGCCAACATGAAAGGATTATAAATGATTTTTAAGCCAAGAGACATTGGTGTATTGTGTAAGGAGCACAAGACAGCCTGGGATCTGATTTTAGTATCTCTCTCCGATTTAGCTGAGGTACATGAAAGATAATTTACAGTCATTCTCATGGAACACTGTTTGCATGAGTTCAGAGATGATTAAATAGATAGATCCCTGGAGGAAAAACCCATTAAGGGCTATGAAACACAAGCATATGAGACATCTGCATCCAAAGTCCCCAATCACTAGTAGCAAAAGCAATATACTAGGAAATATCACCCCCCTATAATTTTAATCCTACACGATCCTCCAGGAATCTGCAATTTGCCATTGTCAGAAAGAGAAGGTACTGGGATCACTGCCCTGACCCAGGATACCTGCTCTTTTAACAAGAGTTATATCACAGATCAAGCCCCAGCAAAGTCCAAGCTTGCTCCCCAGGGTAAATGAGACAGCCCTTTTTCCATGCTCAGACACTGTCCTGCATTCTAAACTAGAACACTAATAAATATCCAAGTGTATTTAGACTTTTTTCAGAGACAGGACAATGGTCTGGTGAGCTCAGTTTTCAACATCTACTTAGTCTCTAAGCACTTGAACTCACTCGTAAAACCAGTTGGTAATTTCCCTCTTGGGACCTACACACAGAGCTCATTCAGGGTGCTGGGTGGTAACACCTCACAGTGAGTACCTCAAAAAGGGCTGGTGCAAGTCTGTAAAAGGGGGGTTCATCCCATTCCCTTTCACACAGAGCTCTGACCCTAGAGCTTAAGCACTGATAGTTGTGTTCACCTGGCAATTTTCAGCATGATATAACAGCAGAATTCAT
>JAUBOD010000038.1:2855978-2869210 GCA_032353885.1 Nothura maculosa | reverse complement strand
ACATGGGCTAAACTTGGGTTGGCTTCAGGGGACGTAAATGCAGGGGAAAGATCTAAACGTGCTCCCACTGTCCTGGGTGCTGGTCAAACACCTCCACCTTGAACAGCAGCCTAAGAGGCATTTCCTGCTAAGGGCGTACGCTACACACTGCTGCTAGCCAGAATAAAAGGCTTTAGAAGTTGCTGTCACTGTGAATATACTGAAAATAGACTGCTTTCAAGGAGGAGGAGGAACTGAGTGAGCATTTCAACAGTACACATGAAAAGCTTGTATCTTTTCACTGACTTATTCACTTCACAATTACTGACAAGACTGATGTACATATTTCTGCACCTGCACTTGTAAAAGCAGATAAAATATTTAATATGTAATTTACAATGTATTTTACCAGCTTGGCATACAGGATGGACAGAATATATCAAAGTAGTTGACAGTTATAGGCTTGTGGAGGCCCTGCAAAAATATTACTTCAGATATCTGCTAATTAAAAAAAAGAATTTGCATTTTAGAAGTGATACAATTCCATCTACCACAAAATACAAAGAGCCGCAAAAACGTATACCATTCCAACAACAATGTATATAAGTTATTAAATAATGATCTGATTTAAAAGAATATAAATGAAGCCTTTAAGTAGGTCTTTTCTACATGCATATTATTCCTCATTAAAGAAAAAAATATGTAAAAAGGCCATTGGTAATTGCTTTGTTAACCACTGTAGAAAATGCCAATTCTCTGGTCACAGACGCCACTAGTTTAGCACTTAAGGTCTCTGCAGTGTTATAAGTGATTACTTTTAAATACTGTTAATTCTATTACTCCATTGGTAAAGGATGCGTGACTTGGAATATGGCAGTCTTCATATTGAGGGCAACGACGCACAGTTTTATAGTTATCCAGAAGAACAGCACCCGCCACTGCTCTGTACTTGTGGTTCATCATCAATGATCTGTACACCTCGCCTCGCTGTTCCCGACTGGCTGGAACCATTCCCTCGGGCTCTTTCATCCACTTGAGCAGTTTCTATCATTCCTGGAAATGAAGACATTTATTAGATAACACCCCACTTTTTTCTATTCTCTCTCTCTCTCCCTCCCTCCCCTTCTGTTTGTTTTTTAAGACTAAGATCTTAATCCATTTCAGTTACATGCACAGATATCAGGTTCAGCAAGAGTGGCCTCTCTCTAGTCAGTAGTTAGTAGCAGTTTTAGTTAGTTTAGTTTAGTAGTAAGTTTTCAGGTATTACATGGCACAGTTTAAGAAAACACTCTCAATCCCATTCCTAACGGACCAAAGATCCAAGAGTTCCTCCTGGCTAAAGGAGAATCTTGTACACTCAGATGTAGCGAGATAGTGACCTGGAAAACCAAAGTATTGTAATTCTGCAATGCTGGGAGCATTCACACATCAAGCTTCCATAGCTGTTCGGGTAGACAAATGGCTTGAAGTACAACAAAACTTGAAGTAAGTTTTAATTAAAGTTTCAAATTAAGGCTTTTATGCAAGATTGGAAATATGACCCAAGCCTTCAGCATTCTGTAAATGAGTGCTTTACAAACAAACTTGATATAATACCTACTTTTACAAAGGTCCAGGAACAGCTCCTCAATTCCTTTATTCTGTTTAGCTGAAGTATGATAATGTTTTGCTCCAACAGATTCAGCGTACCTGTACGAATGCAGACAGAGAAGAGCTTCACTGCACTGAAGCCTCAGGAATCTTTCTAAACCACAAGATTTTCAGTGAAGCAAAAAGATGATTACAACCCTGTTTTCTCCTTCACTGAAACTTAATCTACACATGCTGATTTAGCATATAATGGAATAATCTCAGAAAAATAACCGTGATTCAGAAAAAAACACTAGGTGAAACAAAGAAAATGTCACCTCTAGAAATGCATTTAAACTACAATATTGACTTGAATCAAGTGCAATTCTCAAATTTCAAGGCACTAAGGCATTTTGGGACTCCGACAGTAGGAGAACAAGGAGCAGCAGCAGCCAGACACTGCTGGTTTATGCCTGCCAGTTGCTAAGAGCATCACAAGTAGAGCATAATTCTGCAATGACTGTTTCTATTAATAGATGGCAACTTACGTTTCTGCTTCTTGCACTGAAACATGCCTCTCCTTTTCCAAGTCTATTTTGTTACCTGTTGGAAACAAGTTGATTTGTCAAGTTTTTGCATTCTTAAAATAACCCAAAGATCTTGCAATCATACCTGCACTTTTTTTTTTAATAGAAGCTGATACAAAATGATCCCACACCAGTCTGTTTGGTATAGGCTAAAATGTTATAGGAGTCCACCTCCCATTGAAACATGTTCACTGCAACCTCCAAATGAAGGACTCTCAATCCCACCACCTCCCCACCAAAGACATCTAACTATCTACATAGAGTCTGAGGATTTGCCATAAGGCTATTAAAAAAAAAAAAAAAAGGAAAAATTTAGGCTTTGCTTTGTTAAAATTCTGCAACTTGCAGTTTTCTGCACCTTGACCAAGGTGTAGCATTAAACAGTTTTGCTTCTTTAAACCTCCTACTTTTACTCAGCTGTATTTTACTGGAATTTTTAGCTGTTAATTTGTGCATTTACTGGAATATTTAGCTGTTTTTCATTAGTTTGAAATTAATTTTAAACATTTAATTCACAGCACTTTTATCCCTTCACATGCACAAGGTATCAGAGCAGTATTCTGGAGATGTTACTAATGAAAGAAGTGTTTTTAATTCAGTCACTACAACCACGCACTAAGAAGGACTTACCTACTATACATAAACAGATTTCGTTTCCCAACATTTTTCTTAATTCCTTAACCCAGTTTTTTACCTGCATAGAGACAGAGATAAGTTTATTTTCACTTGGATAAATTACTGCTTTAGGCACTACAGAACTAACCTACTCCTTCATGAACTGAGAAAGAATTGAATACAGCAATATTCAGTGAATATTCTTTAGACAATCGTGCAGGCCTCTAGTTCCAGTACTCTACAGGTTCTAGCTTACAGCTGAGTTGCTAATAAGTGGCTTTCCTTTCTGGAATAACTGCTTTGCATAACTCACCACACATAGGGCTAGACCCACCCCAAAGAATAAGTTCACTGCACTCTGCTTTTATTCCGTAGGTCACTCATGAGATCATTGACAGGAACTTACTGACACCCACAGCACTAGGCTTTTTTACAAGGTATGTAAATTTTCTGGGAGAACGGATGGGACAATAATGTTGAGTTAGCTGGTGGCCAGGGGTAGCTGCTGGCTTTGTTTTCCTACTTTGAAGCTGTATGCTCAGAGCATTAACTTTGGCATTGCTATTTCAAGGGAATTTAAGTAGTGAGCAGAGGTCACTACAAGAACCTAAGAATCCTTCAGGACATCATATACAGAGCTAGTTATGCAATAACTTGCGCAAATCTAATTCCTCCTGTTCCGAGAAAAAGATGTCTTACTAACACAAAACCAAGCACATTTACATCTTGCAAAAAGGCAAAATCTCTCACCGTACCTTCTGAAAAGAGTCTTCATCTGTTATATCATATACTAGGATAGCTCCATTAGAATCTCTGTAGTAGATCGGCCCCAACGCATGAAATCTTTCTTGACCTGCTGTATCCTGCAGTTGTTAAAACATACTCATTACCACTTAAGACAAAACAGAGTGGTCGAAAGACTGCAATGAGCTCCAAACTTCACTTTAAGAAGTGTGTAACATTTGAGCTCCATTAACCCTAAGTAGTTTATCAGGAAATTAGTCTACTGGGGGAAGGGGAAATTATAGAAAATCAAACATACCCATATTGCAAGATTTACTCTTTTCCCACCAATATTTAGCTTCTTAGTAAGAAAAGATGCCTGGAAAGCAAAACAGATTAATTAGAGTTCAGTTTTATGTACAAGTATGTCTCACGACTTCAGACTAATAATAAACACATTTGAATCATTTAACAACAGGTTTCTGGATCAAAATACTTCAGACAGAAGGCTGGCTCAATACTAAGGCTGTTAGTCATTTCACTGCATTTTGCCAGATGTCGTTTCTAAAGCTCAGTCTTACTTCCTGCTTCTTGTTGTCATTCTGAATGATTTGGGAAGGACTAGAAGAAGGTCACGCAGAAAAAGCCTGATTCAAAACGCTGATAAGCTTCAAGTTCAGCTTAGGCTTTCCACTAGAGAATACAAAGTGGATGGGACACACCTCACCTGCTTAGAATTCCTAATTTGCAGGAAATGAAGCAGTTCACTATTAGTAAACTACTAAAACAAAATAGTTTCCTACAAGTCTCAAAGCACTAGTATTTGGCAAGTGTCCTGTTGTTCTGTCCTCTAGTTTTCTGAAACGAGCTCACAAATCTCCCTTCACTTGTTTTCTTCTAGTTCCAGTCCTGCAACTTCAGTACAGGAGTTACTCTTCACGGTACCTTAGGAAGAAAGTGTGCGCACAAAAGGGGAGTGTCAGCACTGGCCTGCACGTAAGGGGCCTCAAAAGAAGCATAATCAAGGAAATTCTTAAAGCGACCAAGCTGTCTTTTATTTGACAGGACCAGAATATATTACCATCTTAGCCTAATCCCAATAACCCAAAAGAATGTCTGTCCTCTCAAAGCCATAAACTATATTTTCAGATGCCACCTCTGTTACTAGGTTTACAGTTCATCTAAAGGGAGTACAGATCTAATACAGGTTATTAAGCAAAAGCATTAGGCTTAAAGGTGATATATCAAGGTGTTCTCCCATCCTCAAATCCAGCAGCAATTAATTAACATCATTAGTCAAATCAGTTGACCAGAGCTGCCTTTGCCTTTTTCCTCAATTCCAGAAGAGCCTTTCAGCTTCACCTCATTTTGCCCTCACACATCAACAAGGTCTCTGCAGTACCTTACAGTACGCTGATCCTAAATCATTTCAGGCTGGACTGTAGCAGCTCAACAAGGTCTCTGCTTGAGCACTGGCCCCGAACTAACCAAAAAATCAACTGTGTGGGTAGAAAGAAAGAAAATACATAGGCCAGAAAAGCTGCCTAAAACAGCCTGCCCTTTAATTGAATGAACACCTATATCCACACAGAAGACCACGGCAGTTAAGTTTATATCAGCCTAATCTGCTGTGAAATCACCTCTGGAATGACCTTATAGTTGTCCCACCAACTGAATATGCAGCTGGCTAGAACAGATCCTGCTCTTGTGCTACCTTCCCAACGGGAATCCTGTCACATGTATGACATAAGGTAAGGAACTGATTCAAAGCCTTTCATCTCCTCTTTCAAATAACTTGTACCCTTTCCCTCAAGGCATTCCATAAAGTCTAAAAACACAACACAGACACAACCAATACACACAGAGAAAAGACCACAGATTTAAAAAACAAAAACACACACACACAAACTTGCTTAAAGAGCAGGTAGCAGAACTGGTCATTGGGGCCACTGTTTTCAACCAACTTACAGTGTACATTTTGGTGGCATAACAGTCAACATCACAAATAGTTCTACACCGTATGGTTAGAATACATAGCATGCTATCTAACTTGAAATAAAACAATATACCAGTAGCGAGTCTTAAACATGAGGAAAGCTTTAATGGTTTAGAGGGAAATTAAGACTTCTACAGAAACTAGAACATGGCTTTTAGCTAACAGGCCCCAAGGATCACTTGTCTACTCAGTCCCCAGTTTTCATATCCTACTCTGTTCTACTACAGCCAAGTTCAAAACTCAAAAGTTTGGAAGTGACTTCAAAAAGTTGTAATTCACCAACACTGGTGGAAAATTACAGGTTAAACACATAGAATCAAGCTTACTTGCCAATATTTATTGAGAACTACCTACAACTGTGACATATCTGAGGGAGAGCTTTTCTGAGCATTATTTGCTTTTGCCTAAGCCTGTGCATAGCATTTCTACAGACTGGTTCTCACACACTTAGCTCTCCTCATTCTTGGTCCTCTGCACCAAATGGTGGAAACTGCTTCACAGAAATAGAGTTTGTGTGATATTCTTTTGACTACAGACTTCTGTGTTTCTGATATCATGGCTTTGGATATTGGCCCAGAAAAGACACCTGCATCATTCACTGTCTGACATAGCACATACTAAGCAGATTTATACTCCTAGATAAATTTTGCTTAAATACCTCTCCTTTAGGTCACCAATGCTCTTGCTAGAAATCCTAGGAGGTTTTTGTTTTTTTTAAGACCAGTAGCAGAATACTTGTTATCCTAAATACCCAAGCTTACATACATGTGACTAGGCTTTTCAGTATCTTCTCAAAAAGAAACAGACAGCAGAAAGGGCACACAGGGCTGTTGTACTTGCTCTCTGTATCAGGCTAGAGCTTAATCTGAAGTCTCAGATCCCTGGCTCAAAACAAGGAAAGACAGCATAGGTATGAAGAAGTTCACAAGCAAAGCTTATATGAAAAGCTGTCTAAATAAGAAGGCTGTAAACTCGTAATGACCAGGAAACCTCAGCAAGGTGCTGTGCCAAAAGTCAATACTACATATAGACAAAATGCTTCGTTCTTTTCCATTGTGTTTACATAGTAGAAGAATGCTCTGCTCTTGAATTGATAGGCTAAGTTTGCCATATTGACATTTAAATAATCACTGTATTTTATAGCCATAGTGGCACACTATGCCTAAGACACAAATACACACAGGGAAAGTTTAAAAAAAAAAAAAAAAGTATTATTTTCCCCTAAATCCCCAGGGAAAAGTTTGTCTCATGTAAGAACAGAGGTACTACTCTTCACTTTGAAGGTTAGAGATAACCAAAAAGCTCATCAAGCAAGTGGCAGGACTTGAACCTTTTAATGGAAAAAAGAGCCACACTAAGAGTTTTTTCAGGTTTCAAAGCATAAAGAAGACCCCCTAACTACTGTTCTGGAGTAGGGAGTTTCCCCATTCAGTCCCATTTAGGTTGCAAAGGATGTCAAAACTGTTCAAAGTGATAAAGTCTAGACAACATTACGAGCTAACACACTGAAAATACTGAATTTTCTAACTGCTACAGGCAGAACGAACCATGGACTGGTGGGTGAAGTGTCAACTGTGACTTCCAACTTCCAGTCAGCAAGCAGCTCCTTTCTATACTATGTGAAAAATCCTACTTAACCCAGGAGGCTGCAGTTAATTCCAAAACAAGCAATCTCATATAAGCTTCAAGTAAGATACTATTGGTATTTTGATTCACCTAGTAGGAACAGTCTGAAAAATACTTACACACTTAGAGAAAAAGCATAAATGCAATTACTGGAGCTAAATACCATTCTCTTAATGAGCCTGTACTAAACCCTTGAGCTTTCAAGAACTCAGCTCCACATGTGCACCAGGCCCTGTTACAGGAGGTGAAAGGACCTGAATAGAACAAGGGGAAGATCCACATGCAAGAGACTCTCAAGAGCAAGTCACTGCAGAAGGGGAAAGCAGCTCACTGTCATTGACTCCTTGGCTATTTTATTTTAGACATAGGGACAAATCAGGCCTAAGAAGACTGCATAAAGCACTAAGCTGAAAAAACAGACCCAGGAGGCTACCTCAGACACCCACAACAGCTCTCCCAGGTTAGGCAAGCTCCCCAAAGCAATCCACATCAGCAGTGTATGACTGGTGCAAGATTAGGGTCTCTCTTGTACTGGAAATTTTGCAGCCCTTTTCATATTTCAGGGATCAGAGTATAAACATTGCATTCATCTCCTGCAATGTAAAGTCAGAAAGTATCTACCTAGATAAACTGACTCTCAAACTATCACTTTTTATTATTAGGGTAATTCTAACATCCACCACGACACTAGTTTACAGCTGAGAACCATTTAAAGACTAAACACCGCCCTTGATACCTGGATCTATGTGAAACAATTCTAACTGGCCCCACCAGGACTGATATTACACTTATGTCTTGTGGGGAGGAGCGAAATAAACATACTCAGCTTCCCTGCATCAGTTTCCTCACATGGTGGGTGTTTTCTTTCCACTGATACCAAGTCAGTGGCTACTCTTTGTTTCCATTTAGAGTCCTTTGACATTTTAAGTTATGGTTTCAAGCTAATCTAGCATGTCCCAGCAGCCTCCCCACCTCTGCCTAAGAGTTCCTGTCCATAGAAGGAAGCTCCAAATCTTAGTTTCCATCTAGCTGGGGGGTGGGAAGGGCAGATAGCGCCCTTTCACTATCACCCATGTGCTACAGGCACTGGTGGGGGGAGGAGGAGAGGGCAGATCTATTGATAGATCTATTGATCTATTTGATTGATAGATCAACCTCATTAAAAACATGCTAAAGTGTTAGAATTCAAGGAAAAGCAGAGATGGCCATCAGCAAGATTCCCACTGCTCAGTTTAAGGCCTTCTCCAGCTCTTTCCCTTCCAAGGGAAGGCACCCTAGGCCACATTCCCTATGAGACAGGGCTGGTGCTGCAGGCAGCACCAGGCACCATCACTACATTAACCTCTCAAAAGCCTGCAGGCCACCACGCTGCTCTTTGTTGTAAACACACGGAGATAAAAAACAACCCAGAGCTGCCTTCATCTGCTTCTGAAGCACAAAATACCTGCCCCACTATCTGGGAGCTCATCACCATGAGCTGATCAGGAGCCAAGTATTTATCTAATTTTGATTTTATTACAAAAAGAATCACTTACTGAAATACTTTTAACAAAGCCAATTTACCAAAATAAGGGCTTAATTAAAAGAAAAAGTAAATTTTGGAAGTATGTCTTACAGGAGAAGTCACACTATTGCTTACATATTCTAGTTTCTCCATACCTTAATTTTTAAGGGATGTTCTAACTTGCCAGTGGAAGTACCTATGATTTACTAGACCTTTCTTTCACTACTATAGAAAAACCAAAAGCAATAATATGCATTTTTGCATTATTGGCACACTAAGATCAACAGCACTAAGATCAACACACTAAGATCATCATTTGGCACACTAAGATTCAACAGCAACCGAGACACAATAAAAACACCCACCAAGTGAACTGAAAAATACAATGCAATCAATTAAAAATAGCTTTATCACTTGACTATCAACACTTAGATAGCAAACAAGAGTCTAACTGCAGCAGTGACAAAATTTCTATTTCAAGCACCAGCACATGTTTCCATTCCTTTACAAGCAATTCTCACCGTCCAAGTCTGTCCAAAACAAGGAAGCTCCCAAGCCAAAGCATCTAGAGACGTTCTTTATTAGCAGCATTTCATTGACCTGTCATTTAAAGCTGTTTTATGACATCTGTGAAATATCTGTATTTCGACTTTTTGCTTCTGTTTTTGAGTTTTCCAACAATGACTTGACCAATATAACTACCTAAAACAGGGGTAGTGCTTAAAAGACAAGCAGCATTCATCCCTACTTCCGCTTGGGCTATCAGAATACACAGACCATTCCAATACCTGCTTAAAAATTCTTGCTTGCCTGATGCTGCAGTTCAGGTGAAAAATCACAACCATATCCCAATGCCTGTAAGTTACTAGATCCTGCTTCAGCCAAGTGAAGGATCATTTACCTCGATGGCAATCAGAGCTGCAATGAGCCTGCCAGAAATACCACAGCATATGCCTCGTGCCTAGTAAACCTTCCAACAGCTCTTTCCAACTCTAGAATATGAACATATGCTAATAGAGTTTAAAATATGTTCTTTTTTTTGATATTTAGTGGTGAAAAAATGAGCAGCTGTATTTGTTAATGAAACATTCACCATATTGTTTCCAGCACATCCCCAATGCTCCCTTTGTTTTAAGGGAAAGCTTCACCATTAAGCACGCTGCCAAGCTACCAGGTTTCACAGAGACCTTGCAGAAGATGCAGGAATAGCTCACATTCACCACGAGGCTCTTTTTGCTGCCACCACCATCTAGTTATTCTGCACTTTACATTAGAGAATTTAAAAGGCAGCTCAAAACCCACCAGGGGCCCACATGGTGGCAGGATTTGTTTCTTTACTTAAAAAACATTTATTATGAGCAGTATACATGGCAGCTTTAACAAACCTCTCACAACTGTCGAGAAAACCTGCTGCCTAACTGCAGATAAAAGGTTAAGTGAGCAGAGACAGCCCACCCTACAAACCCCATGTACAATGAAAAATGATGCAGAGTATAAAAACAAGGCTTCTAAGACCTGTACAGTCACCCGAGTACCAGCTTTGGAGGTTCTAACACCACAAACCTCCGTGCCATATCAAGGCTGTAGACAGCACCAACACACAAACATTTCCAAGCAGACACCCTCTCACACATTCATGGCTGCAACAGCAGCTTCCTGGTGCTTGTGACTAATCTGACAGCATCACCGAGAACCAGTCCAAAATCCAAGCAAATAAAGCAACAAGCAAGTCAAGAGGCTTTTCTTTTGTCCTCTGCATGAAACCTGAAGAAACACAGCACGAGCTCGCAAGCGATTTTACAAGAGGCTGCTCTCTTCCAAGCCGAGCACCGAGGCTCTGAACCACCAGGCAGCCCATAATTATCAGAAACGGAGCACATACGAAACACTTAGTCATCAGCCCACTGCTGACGATTACAATAACAACAGTAGTTTCAAATCACGCTTCCACCTCCCAACATTCAAAGGAACGTGCTCACATACACAAACTGAAACTGGGGGGGGAAAAAAAGGTAGAGTTAAGAATAGAGTTCACCAGGCACTGCAAGCTTAGATATAAGGGTGTTTTTTTTAAAAAAAAAAAAGGCCTAGGCCTCAGCACAGCCCGCTGGGGACGGCCACTATGTAGCGAGCGGCCGCGGAGGTGACGGTTAAACGGACCGCGGGGGCCCGGGGCGGCGCGGCCCGCACCTGCAGCGTCGTGATGTGCTTGTCGTTGAACTTGTTCTCGCAGTAGCGCAGCACGAGCGAGGTCTTGCCCACGCAGCCCTCGCCCAGCAGCACCACCTTGAAGGAGAAGCTGCGGCCGCCGCCGCCGGCCGCCGCCGCCGCGCCGGAGCCCGCCGCCATCCGCGCCCCGCCGCCCGCCTCACATCAACGCGTCGCCGCCACCCTCCTCACCGCCCGGCGGCCCGGCCGGGACGAGCAGCGCGACGAACGGGAAAGGGGAGAGGGGAGCGCGGAAGGCGCCGCAGGGAAAAACGGGAGCCAAAGCGCCGCCACCACCGGCCGCCTTCCCCCCTCCCCTAATGGCGTCTTCTTCCTCCTACGTCACGCGCCGCGCGGTCACGCGCCTCCCCCCCACACCCTGCCGCCAATGGGAGGGGCGGAGGCGGAAAGCCCCGCCCCAAAACTGGAGGGGCGGGGCCTCGCGGAGGGAGGGGCGGGGCCGGCCGCGGCGCTGGCGGGGGACGGGGTGACAAGATGTCGCCGCCCGCGGACGTGCGAGCGCGGGCGCACCTGACAAAATGTCGCCGCCGCGCGCCCCGGTGGCGGCAGGGAGCAAGGGAGGCACGGAGGGAAGGGGCTCCCCTCGGTGCCGGCGCCGCGCGCTCCAGGCGGGGCCCCGCTGCATCACGGCACGTCACGGGAGCGACCGTTTTTTCCCGTTGCCCCTAAGGGCAGCGCGGGGGGGCTGGCAGTGGCACAAGTGTTTGGCCAGGTCCTGCTGCCCCTGGACGCTCATCTAGAGCTCCCCTCTCCAAAAAGCTTCCAGAAATACCAATCTGCCACTCAAACATTAAAAAACGGCTAATATTCAACAATATCTGTGGTGATACTTGTGGCCTAAGCGGAGCAAAAAGCTTTAGCACATCTAGTAACAACATATCAGCAGGGAGGGAACCCCATATAGGATTTACTCTCATGTGGCAGTCTGCTTTTTAAAATCATCGTCTCCAGACGACTTGCCACAACAGCCGCAGAGCTCGTACCAGGCAGCGTGTCAGTGCCCATCACGGGTGTCATTAAACAGACCTTAGTCAAACGCTTTAACCAGAGATGTGAGAGCAAGCCATGGAAAAGGCATGAGAAAAACGTGCTCGCAGCTTCTTCACGAGAGGGGTCTGTGATGCACTAGCTTTCCTCCTGTCAAATCGAGTGCTGTGGCTGCATTAAAAGCTGCCCACACGCCGGGCCCGGCTACTGGGGTGCAGCTTCTCCCCAGCCACTGCTTAGTGGTGAGAGAGCAAGTGCTTCTGAAAGGGCTTCTCGGTGCAATTTCCTTGGTTTTGTTTTTCTGTCCGTCAGAGGATATTAATGCTGTGTTGTGTGAGAAGGAATAGAGGAAAAACACAGAGAATGCCACCAGGAGGAGAAAAATCAAATTTCCTGAAGCAAGAAATATCATTATCAAGCAGTGTCATATTTATATACAAAATCGGAGTTTTTTAATCTTTTTATTTTCTCCAGCTGTAAGTAGAATAAAAAAAAATTAAAAATCAATGCAGACAAAATCTTCAAAACTATCTTCTTTGAATAAATTTGCAGTTTCATGGGTGTGTAAACGATTTACACAAGTTGTTAAAAATTGTGTTTTGCTGGAAAGCAATACTGGCTTCTGCTTTTCATGGCCTCCCCGAATAGCCAGTAGAACTGACTAAGAGGATATTATTCCTCTTCATGACTGAATCAAAGAAGCAAGATCAGTTCTGGATTAAGGTTGTCAAATATGATGGAAATCAATGCCCAGGAGTGCAGCCTGCTTGTGAGGCCAAGCGGGTCGCTGCAAGTGGGGCGGGACCGTGTGTTTTCAGGAAAATGAGGTTCTGTGTATACTCTTTACAATGAAATAAGGTTTAACTAAAGAATAACCCTGATTTATACTTTCCAGTTTTCCTTTAAGTATGCCCTATGCCACTTAAACCTTACTGGTCAGAAGGAAAGCTGCTGGGTTTTGACACTTCCCGCATGGGTGATTTTTTATCGATCTTCAGTCAAGTATGTGAATGTACTGAACACGATGGTGGAAATATGAAATATCTCCCAGTGAGAAAGAATTAACTGGGGTCTGAAAAGCTTGACAGCCTCCCACTGCTTGCACGGAAGCTGAACCTTTAGAAGGGCTACGGGGCAGACACCCCATGTGAATCCTGTGGCTTCACCCCACGTGAAGCCCACGGTGCAGCTGCTGAGAGCATAACTGCAAGCATCCTTTCTCTAACAGAAAAGAACAGAGCACAAGAAACCAACTGCCAGTTTTGGCAGATTTCTCCAGGCATCCATCCCTTGCCGTGCTGCGCTGTGCACAGCTACCTCTTCCCACTGACAGTAGCCACTGCTGTGAGCGGCTGCTGTGCTGCCTTGTTTCTGTCTTCCTGTCTCTCTTGGAACTTCTCCTGACTGCCTTTTCTTG
>JAUBOD010000038.1:2830292-2842592 GCA_032353885.1 Nothura maculosa | reverse complement strand
TTGGCCTTCTTGGCCACCAGGGCACACTGCTGTCTCATGGTCAACTTGTCGTCCACCATGACACCCAGGTCCCTCTTTGCGGGGCTGCTCTCCAGCAGGTCAACCCCCAATCTGTACTGGTGTCCCGGGTTATTACTCAGGCTGGGAGATGAGTCACTAAAGCAGAATGAGATGAAGGTAGCAGGGAACAAAGAAACCCAAACTCTTCAGATAACAGGAGAAAGTAAACAGGAAGGAATACATTTCTCATGCTGCAGGCATTTAAGAGTCTAAAAATTCCCTTTGTCGTTGCAGTTGTCAAGGACAAGTGATAACAACCCAAAATAGCATGCGAGACGAGTGGTATTTTTGGATTTGTAAATTCTGTGTAGACATAGGTACACAGTGATAGATATTCATTACTAACCTAGTCCTTTTTCTCTCACCTTCTAATTTTAAAAGTAAAGTAGATCTGCAGATGCATGCAGGCATCATTTAAGAGAATTAAAGTGATATCATAGTTTTAATAGGAATTTTCAAGGATTTCAGCTGCATTTGGACTTTCAAAGTTTCTTTGGAGCCAAAGCTATTACTGCTTTGCTTCTCAGGCAAAAAAATATGAGTAGCCTTTGAGCAAACTGTTACCCTGGTGATGGTATGAGGCAAAAGACCAGCCCTTTCAAGTAAAACAAACCTGAAAACAGCAGAAATTTAACTTCAGCAAATGACTAGTCCTCAGAGAGGGCTACAGTCTCGACAGTTTTAATTTTTGAAAGTTAGAGATGTCAAAAAGCACTTTTCTATGTGCCTGTTAAACCAGAAATACTCTTCTGCTGTGCTATGTATGAACATTAATTAAACATGAATGAACTGTGGATACCTTTGATTCTTCAGAGCAGGGCTCACGTGCTGGGCATCAATGTTACCCGGTGCCCACTGCAATTCAGGGTGCTATTAAGTGATACCTTCATTTGAATCCTTTAACATATCACAAGCTTTTGCCTTAATCCATTTCTTCTGTTCAGTATGATTATTTCAAAAGGTTTCTGTAGCACTGGATTTTCTTAAATTGCAGATAATAATTTTGTACAATTTTTAGTTTAAATATTGAGCATATGTAAGTTTTACTTTGCTGAATAGAAACAGTGTTTTCAGAAATCTCAAGCAAAACAGGAGGGCAGCAACACTGCCTTATTACAGAGCAGGGAGAATCTTAGATACAGCATGACTCATGTGTGTGAGAGAGTGAAATGTAATCATTTAGCTATGAAAATATGGAGATTTTGTGAACACAATGAAGAAATTCCTTGTGGTAAGTCACCGCAGTGGGTGCCAGGGGTTTGTCTAAGTAGGATTTAAGAGTACAAGTCAACAAATGCTGCAATCAGGCTCGCCAGCCCTGCGCTCTCTAACGCAAGAGCGCCTGAGAGAAGGACAGGACGAAGCAGGTCCCTCTGCATTTGCCAATCTATCCATGGGTTCACCCCTAGCTCTCTCCTTACGACTTGGTTATTGCTTAAGAAGGAAGACTGTTCCACACATGGAAAGGTATGGGGGTGAGGAGAGACAGCCACCAGCTCCGTGCTGTAGGCAAAAAATCCAAACATATGGTAAAAGCTGGGATTTGCTAGAGAAGATAAAAAGAAATTGAGCTCGAAATCGAGATTACACTGTTAGAGATCCAGATTACACTGTTCTTTCAGGCTATGTCTGAGTCCAAGTGAAATACATGTTACTCCAGCGCAAATGCAATACTTGCTAATCCAGTGTAAACTAAATCCATATAATTGTTTTATGTTTTTCAGAAATTTGCAGGCAACCTAATATGAGGGTATTTTTGTTTAACTTCAAACTCCAAGGCACAGTAAAATAAAATACCCTCCCCTTTCACCTTGTGATGACAGCTCTGGGCATTTTCCCCATGCTTTTTGTGGGAGTGGGGGCACAACCTGCTCAGCTTAACCGCAGGGCCTCTAGGGCAGGCACTTCTCATGGCAATGTCCACCCTGCTGCCCATCTCTCGTTTTGCTTACTGCACCTACCAGAGGCCGGGGCAACTCTAGAGCTTTTAAAGCACGTTAGGATGAAACACTCAATGCAGCAGGGTTATCACTGTGTGGGAGCAGCAAAGCCAAAGGGAGCGCGTGGTTTAAGGCAGGCTGGGTGCCACAGCAAGACAGGGGATGCAGAAGAGCCAAGTGCCACGGCGTTGGGAGAGCGTTTAATGACAGCGGTTTCCACTGCTGGAATAAATTCAGGCCTTAGGAAGCTGGTGAATAGAATAATGCAGAATCAGTATAACAGGTATCAAAAAAATCATGATGACAAAGTCACCCCCTTGCTTGCGAGGGGCCGAACTGGGCAAATGACTGAGGCAAGAGCCCAGCGAGAAGGAACCAGAGGAAGGTCCCTTTGACCCTCCTCACAACGCGTAGTCACTAAAGAGGTGCTAGGGAATACTGAGAAACGAGACCCCAAATGCTCAAGACTGTTTCATCTCCACTGCTGCTCTGTTGTTGTTTAATGCAGAGCTCAACAGACCTTCGGGTACTTCAGCACCCACAGTCACTTGCATCACCCCTCATTTCAACACTCCCAAATCTCACCTTCCCTTGGGACCCAAGCAGTTAGTGCTTAGTTAGTACAGGTCGAGTTGTCAAACATCTTTAGGGCATTTCAACTTTATATTCTCAAAGGAGGTAGAGGTCTAAGTGTCAGTCAAAATGGCAAAATAAAAAGAATTACAAAAATACTTCTATTATTCTGTGATACCACAGAATCTTTAAACACTCATGATCAATGCACTCAGCATAAGCTAAATCTGGCTAAAAATTTCTCATGCACAAAGAGACTGCAGTATATGTTATTTAGTAAGCAAAAATTGTGTCATAACTGTAGTTACACCCACTTTTAGTTGAACTTGCATAACGTTTGAAAGTCACAGTAAGAACCAGGTTCAGTGCTCCATAATTGTAACCGTTCAGTTAAAAAAACCCACATCTACTTATACATATATCCTCTTACTGCTATAGAAATATTGGTGCAGCTTCAGAATGAAAGGAAAATTAGTGACAGATGTCTCAAACTAAATATACCCAAAGTTCTGAAAGAAAATAAACCCTGAAATGTTTCTATAGGATGAAAGTAAATTTGCTTGGTGCATTGACCTCTTTTGCACTTTGAAACCCTTTCCAGAAGTTTCCTTCCATTCTTATTGTAGCTCCTCCTGGTTTTATCACTTGTGTTTTACTCCCTTTATTCCTCGTACCACGTGCTCCTTTTCTGCTCCTTCCTGATCCCAATAACTGCTCTGAGAGACACACGCCACTTTACAGGACAGTTAAGTTTCTCTTTATGTTTCCTCCTCAAAAACACAAACACTAGCAATTCAATAGCTAGTGAATAAGGTAAATGTAAGAAATACATATCTGTAAGAAATATATATCCTTACAATGTAATAATACTCCCGGGGTTAACATTGTCCTCGTCAGGGTGCCCAGATCCTCCTAAACACTGAATATTTAGGAGTGGGAATTTCAAAAGCAGCCCCGTGTCATTGCTAAGTCTCAACGAGGGTCTCTGAAGGTCCCACCCGCGGCAGCTCTTTCAGATCACAGCAATTCATGTGGTAACAGATGAAAGCATTTCCTGCTGCTCGGAATTTAAAATCACAGATATGTTCTCATTGCTGCACGCTAGTTCAAGAATATGACCCAATTAATAAAAAACTAAGTCTACTTCAGGGTTTGAAAAAGTATTTTGTTTCAGGAATCAAAAGTATTTTAAAAATATAAACCATTTAATCAAAAGAAAAGTTAATTTACAAAAATTCAGCATATTAATTCCAGAAATCCAAACAGTATTAATAAAATCTTTTAAAAGATTAACAGTGTTTATTTAGGAACAGCATAATCCAACTAATGCATAAAAACTTCTTTTGTTTAAAGTGCATATTTTCCTTTTATACTTTTGCACCTTGAACACTGAGTACAGCAGCCACAAAGTTATTCTTTTCAGGAAACTTTCATTAGTTGGAAATCTTGTATATAACTGGATATTACAGTCTAGAAATTCCAGTGCAAAGCTCCAGATTTATACAGGACAGATTTCAATCAAGTAAACTCAAAATGGAAAGTGTATTTATGGTGTTCTCAAAAAAGGTGCATGTACATAACCCAAGTGAATTAGGGTAGACCACATACATAGTATTCATTGATGAAAAGACAGAAAAAAGGTTTCTAAGGTAACTGTACAGGTTCTATGTTCCAAACGCATCCAGTGAGAGGTTATTAAGAGTATTCATTAGTTTTTCAGTAAAATCTGTGCTGTGTCACTTCTGTATCTTTTTTAATGAATGGCAAAAGATGAACCATTCTGATAGAGCAGTCTGAGCAACAAAGTTGAATTCCCATTTGGAAATGCTTTGCACATGAGACTCTCCCTCTTTACAATAAAGACATTTTCAACGAAAGCAGCTCAGGGGGTGTCACCTCTGAAAAGCAGCTCCAACCGAAAGGGAAAGAACCCTGAGAGAGAACCCACAGCGAGCGGTTTGGTCGGCATGCCAAGCAACACAGCCACAACGTTCTTATTCCTAAAAAAATTATTAATAAACTGTTATATTTTAGACAATTTAATATGAACCACATTACAACAGTGCTAACAATCCTTATATTTTGAGTTTGCAAATTAAGAATTTAAAGATTTGAATAAAACAAAAAATACATTTATTCTTCTTACTGGAAAAAATGTTACGTTTTTAAACTTAGTCTTAGGCTTCAAATAAATTCTTTTCCTTTTTTAAAATTTCAAAATATTCCCACAAAATCTTACATCCTATAGGGGATCATGGGAAAGACTAACGCAGAATTCATTGATTTCACCCGTGTCACCACTGCCAAGCTCAAGCTGAGGAGCGCTCAGGCAGCAGCCGCAGTATCTCCCCGTGCTGGGAGCTGTAGATGAACCTTCTAATCCCAGTTTCTTGCTCTTTCACATTGTGTGGATGTAGAAACCAGCTGAGGGAGCTCCATGAGGATAAGTGCTGTGTCCCGCTTGGCAGTGATCGACACCCACTCAAAAAGCTGCAAGAGCCTCTCGGCAAAAGCCCTTCCTGGCCCTCCCCGATGGCAAGTGCCCCAGGAAGCTCCCAGCCCAAGGGGAGAGATCCCAGCCTAAGGGAGATCCTTTGGCTCTGGTGTTGCAGAGCCCTCTCCTCCAGAGCCCAGAGAGGCTTTGAGCAGGGCCAAGCAGCAACGAATCCCATGCAGAAAAACTCGCAGCCTTCTCAGCCCCTGGGCCAGAAGCCCCAGGCCACCCCTGGCAGCACCAAGGCGATGATGACGGAAGAGAAGAGATTCACGGCGTTGTTGTCCAGGATAGGTTTTCCAGAGATGTGCCTCGAGTCTTTTGTTTGGTGGTTGACAACCATGCCCAGATTCTTGTCAAAACCTGGGAAAACATAATACTTTGAATTACCAAGTAGTCAAGCTGGAAGGAAACCTAGCAAACAAGTGCATGCAATTTCCTAAAATGTTCCATTTAAAATTACAGTATTAAACATCACTATGAAGAGACACTGACCAAACTAAATTATGATTTAATCTAATAGCTTCCAATAATTGGATATAACTGCTATACTTGATGCTAGAAGTTACTTCTTTTGATGATTTACAGCTCTACCAGGCCTGTCTCTCTCTTGGCACAGCTCCTTAACAAGATAAGGTATGAAGTGTGAGCAAAACCAGAAGGCATAAAAGTTGTTTCTGTTCTGTGCAAGTCATCATCTTTTGCTTTAGCAAAAGGGTTAGTTTTTTGCTAAGTTCTTTTTTAGTTAGCTTTTCCTTGGAAAAAGCTAACTGGAAATGTGTATTCCTCTTGAAAAGATGTATTTGTTTTCAAAGTTTAGTAACAGAGGTTACTTGATTGAACAGCAAATGAGCTCCTCATCAAGCTGTACGTCTAGCTACACACCAACTTCCACACTTCCAGCTGTGTGTATTTTCCCCCATGCACAGGGTGCACTTCCAGCTAATGTGTTTCATTAGCTGTCACTGTGCACACACAGTTACTCTGGGGTTTTGGGGGTAGTTTGGGTTTTTTGGGGGGGATTTTTGTCTGAATTGGCTATGGCATTTGCTGCTAAAAGCATCAAACCTCAGTGGCAGCTCTCCCTGCAGAGCAGTATCAATGAGGTGTGTGCAGACGCACGCGCTTAACGCTGGCCTGAGGAAACACTGCAGAACAGGTCAGCACCAGCACTCTGCTTCCCCATGGATTTGAGTATCTGCTAATACTCACAACATCAATAATCCATCATGACCTGTGGCTTTATTACAAAACAAACCAAGCAAAAGGACAACAGAAAAAACTTAGGGAAAAAACAAACACACACTGATCTGCTTGGGGACTAAGTATCTGGTGTTGCTGCGACCTTGAAATCATAGATTTAAATCTATGGTTAATGGGTACGGAAAGCTAAAGGTCAAATCCTTATGGTTTAACTCTTAACATTTGCTATGGTTTAGAAAGTTTTCCTCGAGAGAGAAAAACAGGGGACTTTTAAAATAAATATGTATTATATATATATATATATATATATATAAATAATGCAAATGCAGACAAAATCCAGACCCAGAGCAAAGATATGAAGGGTAATATGAAGTCCTTCCCTTTGCTTGATTATTTACAATATGGACATAATTCCAAATGGACAGGAGACAGTAGCATAAAATAAAAATCAAAGTGGGATCAAAGGAAGATACGAGTGTCTTGCACCACCTGCGATTCGAGCTTTTCATTATCATGTCCACCACTTTGGCCTCCTTTGGCCTTTGGGTTATTATTTCTGTATTCAAAATACAGAATTCCCTTCATATTTAGATTCCAGAACATTCCCAAGCCACGTGACGGGGGTGTCAGCGGGGCGAGGGGCAGCGAGGGGCGCTCACCGCTGTACTGCATCGTTGCTCCCAGGTAGGAGTCCACGAGCGAGCCCAGCAGCCCGGCGGCTGCCCCGAACGCGACCAGGGGCCACTGCGGAGCCGACACGTCCAGGTCGCTCACAAAAACCACCTGCGTGAGGAAGTAGGTGGCGCCCACGGCGGCGCCGCCAAGCGCGCTGGACAGCAGCCCCACCAGGGTGACTCCTCCGTTAGTACCTAGGCCAAACACAGGCAAGTTAATTCACAAAAAAACATTTACAGACTTTTTCTGACAATATATAGAGTTCTAGGTACACATGCTACTAAAACAGTATCTCTCTCAGAAGAGGTTTGTCAAGATGCTTTTAAAGGAAAGAGCAAAATCCAAAGATAGGTATTTGACAGTTGACAGGAAAAGAAACCTAAGTAGTTCTTAAAGAAAATAAGGAATGTAGACTGATTCAAATCCTGCCCCACAAGATCCCAGACTCAGATGGAGACATTGGCAAGATTCAAAACACACCGGTCACCAGCAATGCCACCCACTGCAGGGACCAGCTCCCCCAGAGGAAAGGTTTTACTGCCTGCCCTTTGCAAGATATTAAAAGAAAGGAGCTAGTTGGTTAAGAAGCAAGTTTTCTCTAACAGTTACCTTGTTTTCTTACCAAAAACTAGGATTATCAAAAGCCACTTAGAAGGATTTTAGCTCACAGCATACTACATACCAGTGTACTATCAAAATGAGATAGCAGCAAAACCACTTCTGAATAAATGCAATTTTGGAGAATTAATTCCTACTAAAAAATCTAATCCCATAGTTTTGATGTTTGAGGATTTTTTTTGAGGAACTTTCAGTTGGATGCCCAGGTCAAAACAAATCAACATAATATTAAGATATGAGAACAAGACACATAATTCCTTACCTACTGGAACCTTTTCCCAGGTTGTTATGAGCCTTGGCTGGCTTTTGCTCATGACACTACCAATCTCTGAAGCCCACGTGTCACCAGCAGAGCATGCCAGTGCTCCCAAAAGGGACAAGCACATCCACGAGGCCGTGTACTGTTTGGAAAAGTCTATGGCAATTTCTCCTGGGCCATTTTCTATCATATACAGGATGGCCAGCTCGGTGGCAACGCCGCCGTTACAGAACACTTGCACCCAATTCCTTTGTCCACCTAAAGGGGAAAAAACAGCATTTTCAAGCAAAGCACCTTTACACACAGTAGCATTAGGCAGAAGCAACGTATGCATACCTAAAACTAAGAGAAGCAGACATTTAAAATAAAAACTACTTATCAGTTTATCAACCTGATTGGATACAGAAACCAAGTAGGTTATTAACAGTTCATGTGATGGGGTGAGAGAATCAACAATGTTCTTTACTGGGAGTGTGACCTCTCCTCTCACCCACTCAAACAAAGGGAAATAGGAAAGGAAATCTATTTTCCACAGAGGATCCAAAGGAATTAATGCTAGGGCTTACCTTCTTTGTATTCTGCATCTATTTTCTTCTTCATATCCTTTTTCCACTTTGTAAGTTTTGAAGAAGTAACAAAAAATACAAACAAAGAAGTGAAGAAACTGTAATTTGCAACTGTAAGGACAAATCCAACCACCAGCCCTACAAAAACAAAAAAAAAGGAAGAAAAAATAAAGTTACTTCTACTTTGCAGAGCAATTAAAGCTTTGAATCTCTTAAATATGCACAATTATATCTGCATGCTAAACCTACAGCAAGACATGCTGAAGTGCCCAATACCCTAAGAACTTTAAAGACATCTTGACTGAAAAAGAAAGTTAAAAAAATTATCCTAAATTTTACCTAGTGCTGAAGTTTATTACTTTTGCAGCCTTTCTCTAGTATTGCCAATAATCAGAAATGCTGTGCAAAAATAAAATACAGAGCAGCAAGAAAAAGTTGAAGTGTATCTAACCAAAATCTACACACTCTGCCTGAAAAACATGCACTGTTCGTACATGAAGCAGACATACAGCTCTGGCTGTGGCTCTCAGCAAATTTAATTCCAGCTTGGGGATCATTTCAACCCTCAGGGGCTCTTTAAGCTAATCTGATTAAATCCCTTTCATAACAGTTGCTGTTTTTCCCTTTGGTTCTTCATTTTCATGTTTCTCACTTCTTTTTGCCATTTTGGTGTAGTTTTCTTAGGTATCTGAGCTCCTACACATGCTTCTTTCTTACTTTCTTCTCCACACTTTTGACTGGGAAGTCCAATTCTCACTGCCCATCAGGATATTACAGTTCTTAAGGACTGAAGGAAAATTGGCAGGACTTAAACTAAAAGCCAGCATGAGCTGTCTAACAGAGCTGAAATACATGCAGAGGTAAAAGTGGAGCAGAAAAGCAAAGACAGTTTCTCACCAGGAAATACTGGCTCTTAACTCTCAGACAAAAGACTTGCCAGATGCGAGGAGGAGATTTGCAGGGCTGTATCTTTCCACTGACTACCAATTCACAGAGCCTGGGGAGGCCAAGGTGAAGCACCTCACCCCAAGTCTTCCAGCAGGCTCTCGTGAGCCCTGCCGCACAGGATCCCAGGGAGGAGGGCAAGATGGTCAAGGGAAAAAGCTCTCCTGAAGCAGCAATCTTGCTGAAGTTGAACGTCCTTACAATTTTAGGGAAGCAAAAACACATCCAAAAGGGAAACCTTATTATCATTACTGGTATCCTACCAGGGAGCCAGGTTGCTGACATGCCTCAGCTTTGTGGTATTTCTTTACCCCTGCCTCTTTCACTCCATTATCTCTAGGTTTGTGAAAACAAGACAAAAAACCTGTATCAGGCACTTTCTCCCAAAATATACATGATGCTGTGGGGTCCAAAGTTTCTATTACCTCATGTCTCTTTACCTTACCTGCAACAAAAGAATCACAAACAGCAGCAAAAAAACCTAACGACTATATGAACAGGTTTTAAAAAATCAGCATGAATTCATGCTTACACAGTTTTTCCATTATAGGACTAGCTAGGATAGCCTTATGGGAATACTATATACATTTTATAGGATCTTAACTTAGTTCATTAAGTACGGAGTTTAATAATTTCAGGAAAAAAACATACCTCCCAAAGCACCGCTGTGATCAAGACTCTTCTTCTTAAAGCCCTGTGTAGCAATCACCAGTGGAACCAAGACTGAGAAAAGCCAACGCCAGGGGGAAATGGGTCGCAAAGTGCCTGGGAAATCAAACAGAGGGGTTACGGATCTATGCCTGCTCATTGCCTTTATACCCAAACAGCAAATCTCTTCCAGGAGCCATTTAAAGCCTCTTTTAAACTTCTTCATCCTTCAGCAGAGAAATGTGTGTATGAATAGAACTTAAATACGTCAATTTTTGCAATTATCTACTCTTTTTTTTTCCCCATTTTCAGGTTCCGTACAACAACAAGAAGATGCGTTAACTAGAATCAAGTTTAGTTCTTCAATAGCGCTCAACAGTTCTTGGCTGCCATGAGCAGGAAGCTTTTTTCCGTCACTTTTTGCAGCACAATCTCAATTACTGCTAGGATGTGCCTAACTTTGTCACTTTGTTACCTATTCTATCAATTTCAATTTTAATGCTACGTTAACAGAAAGGCTGCTTCCCTTTGCTTGACAGTAGACTTCAGAAGTACTGCTCGCGTTCCTATTTTGATATTTATATCCTTTCTATTCTACTTTGGAAATTTTGCATAGTAACTAATATATTTAAGTGCTTTGTTCAGCTGCAGTGATACCAGAAGTCACGTAATAAAACTACCAGCAAGTTCTGCAGTGCCCATGTAATTCAGTGTGGATGATGATTTAATGCACTGACTCTGCCCTGCAGGACTCTGAAGAATCATCAGTCTCTCACAGCATCTCTGCCTCATTAAAATCAATTACTATATAATCTCACTAATTTACTACACTCCATTTTATTCTAGCACTCTTCAGACTGAAAATTGAAGGAGGAAAAGCATTTAACTGTACTAAGCCAAACTGTGCAAAGAACTACATATACTACGGTAGGCTTTTGGATTCTTATTGCTTTTTCTGCTAAACTAAATTATTTTATTAGTGAGTACTTGCACTAGAAAGAACATTTGGGTACTCTTTTGCAGTATTAGAAAAGAAACACTCATTTTATTATGATACAAAATATTTTATTTACGTGCTATGCCTGGTGGAAAGTAAGACCCATCAAACTGGGTGAAGTGCAAATCCACGTGGCTCAGACCCCGCTCTGGCAGCGGCAGCTCTGCACACTCAAGGAAAGAGGGGAAGAAATAGACAGATACTGACCTTGCTCGTCTTATTAGGAACTTCTGTGCTCTCATTTCTAAAATCACCATAAACAAATCTGGTTTTAAGACCAGGTGCACAGCCACCTTCAGATCTGAATTCTGGTTTTAGCTGCACTGTAAAAGGCTTTTCAGAAACAAAACAAAAACCCTGCCAGAGATCCTGCTCTCAGTTTCATCACATACCTCCTAAATTCTATGAGAAATTATCATCTCCTAATCATCTTCTCCCTGCCATTCATGACCTTTACGGATGTCCCCTTTCCATGCAGAAATCTCTTACCCAAAGGTGTTCTTCATATAGATGGTATTACCTGCTGCCATCATCCTTATTGCCAGCACTGCTTCCTTCTAAATTTTGCTACATATATGTTGAAAGAGGATGATCACAAGTGTATGTGGTTCTTATAATGGGGAGAAGACAGGGATTTACAATTACAAAATACCAAGATTTTCTTCTGTGCTGAAAACCTATTGATTTTTGATTGACAATTAATGAAAGGGTAAGGAGGAAAAAAAAAAAAAAAAACAAAAAAAAACACCCTATATTAAGTAACCTGGATGGTGTAAGTCCCTCCCACCTGATTCTCCGCTTGCACCAAGCCAGACTGCTGATCTCTTCAGTCACACAATGTTTTATGGACAGTTGGGGAATAAACCATGTGTTTGTCCTGCTGTTTTCCGCTCTTCCCCTTGCTATCTCTTCCTTTATCACCAGCTGATCAGCACTGCCCACGGCAGCCAAGCTCTTGCACCTGCCTCAACCCTGAGCATTTACACGGCTCCGACCATCCGAGCCACAGCAATTGTCTTGGCAATGGATGTTTTTGGAACTTCAGCAACCTTGAATCTTCACTGACAAAGGAGCTAAAACTAGAAACCCTCAAAACAGAAAATTAACTGAGAATTGAGCTTATTTCAGCCAGCTAGAGGTACTGAATAATGATTTTTGCTAAAGAACAATCTACTCTATACATATTTCTTGAGGAAGTGCTAGACACAGCTGTTAAAGAGCCCAGTTGCCACCTAAGGATTTCTCCTCAGGTGAGCTTATCCAGCATCTACAAGCACTTCTGTGTGTTCTGTGCCCCTATTTTTCTCAAAGTTTGGGAACAC
>JAUBOD010000038.1:2692379-2703115 GCA_032353885.1 Nothura maculosa | reverse complement strand
CGCAGCAGGCTGCTGTGGGATGGGTTAAAACAGGGGCTCAGCAGCGCAGGGTTGAGCGCACGGCTCCCGAGCTAAGCCGGCAGCCCGCTCCTATTCCCTCCCCGCGGCGCCGGATCTCCTTCTAGAGCGTTGGGTTTTGTTTTGGTTTGATCTTTGGAAGCCAATGAGCTCCTGCGTCTGTTTGCTTTATACTAACTCTTCCCTGCTGCCCCCACTGCTTCTGGTAGCATTTCTGCTTCTAGTTCTTCGTACAATTTGTTGGTGCTTTTTCCCCGCTGAACTTCGGGCTTAGTAATACTGCTGCTGTGGAGATGTAGTTAAAAGCTTGCCTGACCGAGCCTGGATGCTTGGGATGCCTCCTGGTTATCGCAAGGTCTTGCCAAGACTCTCCTTTGCGGCCAGCTCTTTGCTTTAGGTTAAGCTGTGCTGTGGAAAGCCCACCTTGGTTTCTCCAGGGTGCCCCTGCTGTTGTTCCTCATGTGAGGTATGCTCAGGGAAGCACTCGGAGCCTTCTTGGTCTCCAGGCTCCCCTGTCCAGTTCAGGACAGGGCTCTGGGCTCTCCCAACACCTGAGCTTGGGCACCTAGTGACAATTGCCTGGAACCCACATTTCTTTGCTACCCCCCAAGGGCACTCCTCGCGGTATCACTTCCCACCCTTTTATCATTAGCGTGGTGCTCCAGACTCCCATTAATCTGAGCGCCACTGTGGGATTCGGCAAACCCTGTGCGGTGTCCTTGAACTGCCTGTGCTGACCTATCTGGCCAGGCTTGGCTACCACCTGGCTGCTAGGACCGGCCTGTGACGGCGTTGTGCCAGACTGAGGAGATGTCAGAAGGCTCAGATCTTGGTTAGAAAATATACTCGTGTCTTCACAGCGCTGTTACACGAGTGGCCTGTGAGTTGTGCAAGGAGCAGGTTGTGCAAGTGCCGGAGTCGCTTAGCGGGACCCACCGAAGTGCAAGTGGAGGGCGGCTTAGAGCTCCGTGGGGCTGGATGGAGGTGCTGGCCACGTAGCACCACGATCCTGCCGGCGCTCGGATCCTGCTCGCAAGGCGGCCGGCGCTCGGATCCTGCTCGCGAAGGCCAGAGCCCCCAGGCAGCACCGGGCGCGGACGCCGGCCGTCATGTGGCCGGCGAGAGGGAGCTTCCCCTTCCAGCAATAACAGTCATAATGAGACTCTTTGTGTGCGCGAGGATGTTGCTTTTGGGTTGTGTTTGAGGTTTGGGCAAAAAATGCTTGCTATGCCCCCTGAGCGAAGGCAGAGGAGTGGAGCTGGTAGCTACTGCTTCTCTGTCTTTCTTGGCTGCACAGATACTAAGTTTAGCAGTGTGGCTTTTGCTTGCAGAAGACTTAAGTGCTGGTCACTGCTTTTGTTCCTCTTGTTTTTCCCATGAGAAATGCAGGAGAGGAAACTGTGTAGTTAGAACCTCAGCTTGCTGCTGTGCTTACGACAAACACCCGAATGGCTTTGGGGTTTGTTTTGTTCAGATTTCCAAAGAAGTGAGCACGGGGAATTGTGATATATTTAAGTATTTAAGAAAGAAAAAGTGAAATGGAGTAGCTTGGTGAGAGTTTGTCTCCTCTTTGAGTAGGGGAGGGAAGACAACTCAATGACAGACTTCAATTTATGCAGCTGAGACAGCATAAATGGAATAATAGCAGTTCTGGTGTAGCTATCTCGTAATAGTGTCTATTGGCTTTGTCCATGAGGCCTGGCCTCCCTTAGAATATTTAAAGATAGGAATTTGTCTCTTCCTTTTTCTCCATTCCCCAGAAATAGTCAGCATAGGAAGCACTGCAGCCTACGATGGGCTGCAATCAGTCGGCAGCCCCTTCCTCGCGTAAGCTGTAAAGAGCAGGTATCCCTTCCCCTCGGGGAAGTGCCATGGAAGACCAAGCCCCCTGTCCTGCAGAGGCCCTTTGAGAGCACTGCTTTGATTCCCAGAGCAAGCTGGATTTACATGGTTTGATTTGGTGGAAGGCAGTCTTGAAGCTAAGAGACCTTGCATTCGAATGGTCATTCATGTTTTGAATGACATGTCCACGGTCTGGTGCCTCCCTTTCCCCCAAAACAGCCTCCTTTTAAAGTGTATCGCTTGGAATGGGTGGCCTGTTCCATCACCGCCCCAGCTCCTGCCAGTAAAACAATGTGGGGGAGGAAAAAGGTGAATGAAATCAATGCAATCTGGGATTTTTTTTTAGGCGACAAACATCATTTTCCCTTTTTATTTTTTCCCCATAAAAGTGATATGTGTAGTTGATCCAAAAGAGCCTTTGGGAAGGAAAATGAAGCAGGTAATAACTTCATGGCAAAATGCCTAAAAGGCAGGTTGCTCTGTGCTGTGGTTCATGGCAGTTCAGTTTCCCACCTTCTTTCCATGTGCCTGCTGCTGCTGTTCTCCTGCTCCCAAGGAAACCTCGGCCCTTCCCTCCCTCCCTATAGAGCAGGAGCTTTTGGGGCTCTGGCACCTTTCCTGGTGCTTGAGCTCCTCTCTGCCCTCAAGAGCTCTCCAGACCCGTGGGGCAGCCCTGCCCTGGCTGTGTCTGCTCCGCCTTGTGTGTTTAAGGGCTAGAAACGTGAGGTGGCAGCTGCGGGAGAGAGGGCGGCCCCTGTTCCCAGCTTGGAATCCCTGGGAAGAGCCGGAGCCTCCGGCGTCACGGGACACGTCACAGGGCTGGGCTCCGAGGTTTGCACTCAAAATGTGCTTCGTGACTAATGGAAGAGAGCTTGGGAGTGTGAAGTTTGACTCTTGAATATCACTGTTATAATTAAAGAGGAACAAAGCACATGAACACAATACCTTGTGCTTGATTTTTTGCTGTTTCACACTTGGTCCCTGAAAAAGTGCTTGTGAGAAAAATGTAGTGGCTGCTGTTGGGTGCTAGACATGCACCTTCCCCAGCTGCTCCTCAGAATATTCGCATTTCTCACTTTCCACTTGGCTCCTTCCTCATTTGAGGTCAGATCTGATCTCATCTCTCGTCTGTATCGGTCTCTGTGAGCTGCAGACCGAGACAGTCTGTGCTAGTTCCTTTCCCTGTGGTTGGATCCTGCTGCAGCACTGTTCTTCCAACTGCATCCTCCGTGCTGGGGTGGCATCCTTGGAGTGGCCATGCAGCAGGAAAAACGCTGGAACGTCAAAAATGAGAAGAGTTGGGAGAGCAGAGGCGGCAGGAAGAGGAGGGACAAAAGGCAGTGAGTCGAGGTCTCATCCCTAGCTAGTCCCGGGGAGTTCTCCCGTCCTGTTGGCAGAGGCGGCGATTTGTAGGGAAAGGTGTAGGGTGCTCTTTGTGTGTGTAGTTTTTAATTGGCAAGCCGTAGATGGGGAAGAAAATAGAAACTTTTATGTCCAGAACTCACATTTTAGGTTTCTTCCGAGACGGCTTGCTCTATATGTTGAAGAATTCCACTGGGAGTAAGATGCCAAAGGCGAGTTATTTTTGGGGAAAAAAATCTAGGGCTAAAATGCTGTTTGCAACTAAGCTTAGTTAGCCTAAACTTTGTGTTAATAATATTCACTGTTGATATGTTTTGTGTAGTTTGGCTGTTACAGCTCTTCTTGTTTCCTTTTGGTTACATTCCCTAGAGAAAATGTCTCTCCCAACTCCCAGAACAAGTGAGGATTTCAATTATAGACTTTATTTGGAGCCAAGAAGGTTAATGTTTTGTTTAAAATGTAGTAACAAAGCTTACTTAAAACCAAAACTAAAAATACCTAGTAATGCATTTCATTGCTTTTTATTTTCCTTTAATCCATTGGGTGGTCGTTGAACATTCCGAGATAAACATTGTTGCAGCTAAAATAATGGAGAGTTTCTTACTTGCAGGAAGGAGCGGGCTGGATTGTGCCCGTTTGACGTGGGTGTCACCGTCAGACTTGGCCTGTGTGGGTTTGTGCTTTGCCTGGTTCCCCTCTCGCGGCACTTGCCAGGAACTTGACACGGCCACAGCTTGGAGCAGGGCTCTGAGCTGGAGTGCGGAATCCTCTCCCGAGGTGAGACAGGGACGGAGGGAAACAACAACCTGGTCTGCACTGACCACAAGTGAGTGCAAATCACTTGTAATCACCACAACCTGTTCTGATAATCACAGGTTTGTATTTTGGGGACTTATCTCACAGCTAAGCTCATGGCTTATGTATGAGATGGAAACTACTAAGGCAAAAACGAATCCACCCTTTGCAAGAGGTGGATTAATGTCCTGTCCCAAGAAGTGTTAAGTCGCTGAGACCTCCAACAAGTACTGTTAATGTTCAGCAATTTAAGTGCCCTGAGTGCAGCAGCACTGGCAGGTAACTCTCAGACTAGGTAATTATTAACTCTTTATCTTTTCACTTTATCCTGTAGTCTGCTGTGTTATAGTGTATTAGGTTTGTTTCAAGCAGTTGTTTCACCATTAGTGTGAGATTTTGGAGCTTTGGCACTGACTTTGTTATTGAGGTTCACTCGATGACCAAATAATCATTAATATTTCTTGCTCTTTTTGTTTTGCTGGGGAGAAAAAGACTGAGTCACATTTGAGGCTTTTGGAGTACAGTAGCTAAACCTATTCCTGTTAAAGTCGGGAGTATCTAATATGTAAGGCTGTTTTGAGACTTAAGTTTCAGTAATGTAATGGAGTTTGGGATAATCCTGTGGGCTTTATCTAAGCGCTAAGGCAAAAAGACAGAACTATTGGAGCCTATAATTGCCACTCATGGCAGAAGGTATTAGGAACCTATATATTTTGTTGTCCAAGATGTTTAGACATAGAGTCTTGTTTATTCTCATGTGAATTTACATGCAAGACCCAAGGAGTTTTGTTTAGATTGAGGAGCCTGGGGGATTCAGAAAAATGCCTTGCAGAGCATGTGAGCAGGATCATCTGAACAGGGTAAGTGGGGGTTTTGGGGGGGCTTTTTAAGCTCTGTAAGGAATGAGGGGGGATTAGTTCCCAATGTCATAACTTATACAGCAGAAATCCACAGCAGAAATAAGATCAACATTGGAACAGCCATCTTAGAGGAAGTTGCTAGTTAATGTTTAGCCACTGTAGGAACAAAAACTCAAAGAAAAACTGAAGTAAAAACAAATTCCATATTTCTGCCCATGGTTTTTAAAAAACAGTGTCACTGGTATTGGATTAACAGCTCAAGCTAAACTGATTTATCAGAGGATTTTAGATGAAACAGGAGATCTGTGGGGCAGCATCTGCCTGTGACAAGATATCTGTGAGCTAAGCCAAGCAACGTAAGTGTCAGGAAGAGATAAACTGGGATGATAGATCCTGTAGTTAAACTTTTTTGTTGGAAAGCTAAGTCTGTGGTGACTTCAGCAAGCAGTGCACACCAGGACAAAACTCTTTGGTAAATACTGGGCTTTTCCTTGAAGGTAGAGGCAGTGGTGCTTCCATATTTACAAAGTTCTTAAAACCAGAAAGTCTTGTGGACTTTAGGGAGATGCCTCCTTATGCCTGAAGTTAGAGCAGGGTGCTTCCACCTAGCCCAGTTCCTGCAGAGCACTGACCTAACTATATTGTTAGTTTTAGGTGCCTGTAATAAAGACACCCATTTTTGTACCCGAGAGAGGCAGTAATTGACTTGGGGTGAGTAACTGCCCCTCTCATTTTCTCCTTTGGCATCCTGGCTCTTTTGCAAGGCTGATGAGGTACGACAGGCAGTTGGGATGAGACAGCCTCCTTTGCAGACATGTATTTGGCTATGCGAAGTAGCCACATGTGATTTATGTGGCAGATATGATGATCTGCTAGTTACTCATCTGTGTGTGTGCTGGAGAGGAATTTGTGCCCCTTGCTGGGGAGGACTCTGTGCTGGCTGGAAAGCAACAGTAAAAGCAGTAGTAGTTCCTGTGCTCTTGGAGGAGATGGCGAGTATTAAAGTAATGCTGCTTATTCAGGAGTATTTACTGTGTTTTGTTGTTGGATCCTCTGACTGGTTCTCTGCTTTACCCAGGAGATCCTGAGGAGTCCATGCTAAGTAATTGTGGAAAATGGTGTGTGCAGGTGAAGCAGCACAGCCTCTTGCTTCTGTCCTTTAGCTGATCTTAGGCGTGTGCAGGTACCGTGGATGGAGAGCCCGACTCTGCTGTGCTTGTGCTCGGGGTGCTGAGGCCTGTGCTGCCAATCTGCTGTGCCCAATCAATACTGTCTCTCTAAAACCTCATCACGTTTCATCATTTCAGTGATGGAAACTGAAGATCAAGTTTAAAGCCTGCTTAGCACTAAGCCTGATTGAAGATCAAGTTCTGCAGTAACTGGAGATGATGGTTATTTATTTAATAACTCAACCTTGCTGCCAGTGAAGGAGACAGTCTCACAATTTTGACTTATTGCTTTTGAAGAACAGTTTGGGACAGATTAGGTCTGTGGTCACTGCAGGAGTAGCTTGAAGTGCTGGTGATGCAGAGCAACCTGTTGTGGGGCGCTTCTCAGCGCCTTCCCCAGCGCGTTGAACTCACATTTTTGCTTACAGATGCCTAAGTGAGGATTCTGGAAACCCTTTTCTCCCGAACCAATTATTGAATTGGTCTTCGTGGCCTGTTTGAGAGGCGCCTGGTGCAGCCCTGTGCGCTGCAGTACCGCACTAAAGATGTCAGTGTGCCCTGAATGCCCACGTCCATGGGGGCTGGCACGGCTCTGCCTGGCAGAGGAGGCTGGAAGGCTGGTGGTTGTGCCCTGCAAAATGGGAGACCTGACCGTCCCTGGCGGTGGCTTTGGGAGGGGAAAAGGAGACAACCGTCAGAGTGGGCTGCGCCCCCGTGCCGCAAGCCCCGGCTCCTCCCGGTGCCGTCCTGGCAGCTGGAGTCGAGTCGTGCTTCTAGTTGGGAAGGCAGGAGGAGGGAGAAGGGCTTTCGCTTAGCCAGGCTGTGGTGCTTGCAGGGGGACACGTGGATCACTTGTCTGCCTCTGGGAGCAAGACAGAGGGAACTGCGCCGGGGAAGTGCCGGGAAGGCCTCCCTGCAGGCGGAGAGCGGATCTGCGGCACAAACCGGCCTCCTCCTTCCCGTGCTGCTCCTCACAGCCAAGGTGCTGTGTCTGCTCCGCTGCCCGTGCAGCCTTGAGAGTGGCCTCGCCGTGCCTGTGCACCAAGGACGGACAGTTGAGTTGGTTGTTCATCCGTGGAGCAGTTGTTGCATCAGGCGCCCACATGCAAATGTTGGGATGTTGGGCCTGGAAGAATTAGCAGGTGCCTGAGCATGGGAACGTCACTTGTGCAGGCAACCTCATGCCAACAGTAACCAGACTCCTATATAATCAGCAGAAGACAATTATGCTCTTTAAAGGGGAGCTTAATCTTTCATTAAAGAAATCTTCCTCTTATGATAACATTCCCAGCCTGGAGGGAGCCTAAAATAATATGTTATTTTTCTTCTTTTTTTTTTTTTAATACCTTGTCTGTGTAAGCTGTAAGCTTGAATGAACTCTGAAATCTTGTTTTGTGTGTGTGTCTTTGTGCTAGGTTTAATATGAAATCTAGTAAAGAGAACAGTTTGTAGTTCTTGTGCGAGTTAGCAGATCAGGTTAAAATAAGCCAAATCTCCACAGCCTTTAGCTCGATCGGTAGGATCCTGGAGTTGTTAAATTAAGAGTACATGATTTTCCCCTTTAAATAATGAGTAACTTGGGCTGATGGCTAGTGACCATGGCTGAGGTGTTAATCCTCTCTTTCTGTCCTGAAAATTACTTCTCTGAGGATGTGAGTTGATGGATGCAGAGCAGCTAGATGAGATAGTGGCGTGGGGCGACCGTGGGGCACTTTGAGCACTGCGTCTATTTCTGCTCAGTAATGTGGCTTCGTTATCTGCAGGGAAAGCAACACGTCCTGAACCAGTTCAATGCTATATTTATCTTTTAATTCAGTATAGTGGCCAGAAAAGAGACTGAACTCTGGGTGCTCTGAGGAGACAGCAGTCAGATAAACCTCTGAATTAGATCACCACATTATTTTTGATCATGTTTTTCTGTTCCCTTTTAATCTAAAGATGGATATTTGCCTTTCTTACGTTGCCTTGTGTCTCCATATGTGTTGTGAGTCTCTCCTGACGTTTCTATCCTGGCTGCATTACTCATGTACCCACGTGTTCCTTCCTCAAGGTCCTGGCCACCGGAGAACCTGCTGTCTCCTTTGGGATCGAGTCTCCTTTGTGCTGATGTGCTTTGTGCCAGGGTTGCTGATGAATCTGATACTATCCATGTCTGCTCTAAAGCATTGCTTGGGGCTGACTTCTGGCTTTCATGAGTTTGTTTTTATAGAGTTTGGGAGAAAGGTATTAGTGTTCGGCTGACCGTGTGATCCTCCTCTTTGAGCTCTCGTTGGTCACATATTTGTCATCGCTTCATAAAGAATAACGTTGGCAAACTTCAGAGGCCCTTGACCACCATGTTTCAACTTGTGATAGCGTAGATATTTTTGAAATTATTTAATTTCAATGCATTTTTTAATTCCATGCTGTAGTTTCAACTCTTGCACTTAAAAAGAATGTTCAATAGACTGTATCATTAGAGATTAAGAGAAAGGAAAAGCGAATGCCAGGAAAATGCTTCCATCGGCACCGGCCCCTGGCTCTGCTGCCTTCCCGAGGGTGGGTGGATTTGCCTGGGGCATCTCAGGCTCTGTCAGCCTGGTTTTTAATTCTCATTTTGGTTAAATGCTCATTGCAGTGGCAGCTCCTGCACTCAGCATAGGGAGCTTTTAAATTCCCAGGTGCATCTTAAATTCTCCCATTCTAAACCCACTCAGAGCGTCCATGACGTTATCCCAACTAAATGTCAACTTGAAGGACGAGCAAAACCAGGGACACGTTTTAAGGCACTGGAAGTCAGATACGAAGCGCTTTCCTTCCCGATGCAGCGTGTTTTGTCAGGCTCCCCTCTCCTTTGGTTCCTAAATCGCAGCATGTTTATAGGAGCCCTGATCCTGTAGTGGCAGCTGGGAGCCACTCCAGCCCCGTGTCTCCTGCCTCCCACCATTGCGCCCAGGTTCCTGGCACGTGGGTCCCGCCTTGTGCCACAAAACGCTTTGCGCTCCCCTGTGCCCGCGAGGAATTTGGGAAAAGACATGGGAATTACTGGCAGCACGCTCGTGTTTTGGCCTCTTCCCATGGGGAGTCTGACTTGTTCTCCAGTTGCCATTAACTGTATGACTTAATGGCAGCAGTGGGCAAAGGTGTGGGGTGTTTTCTTTGTTTTTACTTTTTATTTGAATATTTCAGTAGCTGAGTTAAATTCTAGAAAAGGCTTTATTTTCTTCTCTTAATGTGTTACCTTGAGGAAAGTGCTGACCCTTTTGAAACTTCAGGGACTCTCCTAACACTGCTAATGTAACACTCCCAACAAACACTCCTAACACTCCAAACATAAGGATTGTGGGAAGATGTTGGGCATTTTGGCTCCCCAGGCTTGCTATTCCAGTGCTTCTTTTGCCCCCAGCCCTGGGAGATGCCCTAGGACAGATGTCAAAAACAAAGCTTTGGATTATTCACATAGCACAGAAATTATGAAATGCCTGTAGTACCTTCCTGTATGATTGCTCTTGCAGAACACATCTGCCCAGTATTTTTTTTTTTTTTAATAATTAGATGTAGGTAGAATTATTTCACAGGTTATTTTGTTTTGCACCCAGAGTTTACAGCGCTGTCTCGGTTGACAGCTGCTTTTGATTCAGCTACATGTTCCCTCGGTATGAAGCTTATCTCAGATGGGGGAACATGGTTGTTTATGCTGTGCTAAAAGGTTGAGAGTTATATGAAGTGAAACATCAAAGAAGTTTCGGGTGCTCTGAAGTTTAAAACTCACAGCTGATTTAATTAAAAAAATAAAAGGAACGTGTTTCCCCACCACCAGAAACAGACCCCAAATACTCTTCAAAGCATATTTGATTTTAATGATTTGTGATTTCTTTTTCCCCTGAGGCATTTGTAAAATTCTAGTTTCCACTGGAATATGAAGATGTAGTTTTGACATGTGAAGATAATAGACCTTCAATGAAGTAGGTGCTTGCGTTGCAGACTGATAAAACTACATGTTCTGTAGAAGCAGCCTGGGGTTGTGATAAAAAAGAACAGAAACTCGGGATTTTGTTGTGCCAGCCGGAGCTGATGGGGGCCTGGAGAGCGTCCCGGGCAGTCGCAGCTCCCTGCGGCTTCGGAGGCAGCTGCGGGAAGCAAGTGCCAGAGCTGCCAAGATGCTGCTGCTGTTGCTGGAGTTGAACTCGAGTGCTCTGGGTTGCAATGAGCATGGTTAGATCTAGGCCTTTTATGGCTGGCATGAGAAATATTTGTAATGTGCAATAAAACTTGTCACGTTTTTGCAGCAGGATAGTGCAGTGCACGGAGAACTCGGCCTCCATGTTGGGATTTAACCCCCTGCTTCTGTAAGTAATAGACTGGTTTTGAGCTTTGGAGAGTGAGATCTTGAAGATGCCGAGGAAGAGGCCGCCTCTCAGCAGACAGTTGCACGTGCGGTGGTAACTGAGGCAGAGGAGCCAGGCAGAGCTGTGCGAGGCAGCGCCGCCAGCCCTGGCCTTGGCCTTTCCTTATCGTGCTGGGCTGAGGTGTCCCGTGCAGCAACGCGCTGGGCGCAGCCGGCGGGAACGCAGGGCTGCTCCCGGGAGCCAGGATGGAGCAGCGTGTCTGGCGCTTCCAGACATCCCTTCTCATTCTGCCCCACTCCCTAGGCATGTGCTGCCAAGTGACCCTCAAGTTTACCTTCCTGTATGAATCTAAGACTCTTGTA
>JAUBOD010000038.1:2664705-2677283 GCA_032353885.1 Nothura maculosa | reverse complement strand
TTTCCGAGATTAAATTTGTTGCTGTGCAATATTTTAAGGTTTTCTTTTCCTGTCAAGGAGAACTAATCCAAGCAGGAACGGCTGGGCTGGTGGAATCTCAGCCTCGTATGCACTGACCCTTTGTGCCATAAAACCTAATGGGGGACAGGTAGAAGGTAGTTACTTTTCTTGGTATGAACAGGTTTGAGTTGTGCCTGTATATACACATATATAATATATATGTGTGTGTGTTGCTTAATATATATTGCTTAGACCAGTGTTCAGCTCCTGGGTTTGGCTGCTGATCCCCGGCTTTGCTCACTGGGCTCATGACTGAACTTGTCCTGGGCTTGAGAAATGCCAGCAATGCTCACGGGGCCAAAAACTGCCTGGCGTTTCCTTCCCTTCGCACGTGGCTTGCTCTCCACACCGTAAACTTCCCTAGGAGCTGCTGGTTGGTTCCTAGTCCTAATTTTTAAGCCAAGCAGAGATAAATGTACTGGAAAACCAGGACATTTGTCCTTGCAAGGAACACTTCCCATTTCTTTGTTGGCTTGCGAGCGCTGAGTTCTCGCGTTTCGGGTTCACATCCAAGTACTGTGATAGGATGAGAGGCTCCTGGCGTTACCAGAGTGTCTCCTTGCAAACTGGGTGACTAAATGAGGCTTCCGAAAACACTTCCCCTTCTTTTCAGGGCGTGCTAATTAGATTTCTAGATCATATCTTGTATAAGCTTGTTTCCTAATGGCGTGGTAAAGCCGTGCCTGCTAAAAGCTGGATTTTGGTGTAGAGGTTGCAAAGAGAGTGCTAATCCATTTTGCTTCGTTAAGTCTCATGTCTATCTAAATAAGCAGTTTTCAAAGCTCACGTTCTTTCTGCAGGCTACGGGAGCTCATTACTTGTTATTGGTTCTTAGATCTCCTTAATTGAAATCTACAGAACTGAAATGGATGTGAAATGTTGCTTAAAATCACGTAAGGAATTGCTTTTAAGATATATCAGGATGTGTGAAAGACCATAAATCTGCCTGCAACCTGCTGTGCCCATGGGGATAAAATCCGCCGCCGGATTCTGTTCCTCGTACAGTCGCTTTTCAGGCTCCAAACAGACGACTGACTTTTAAAAACTGGGTCGCGTGCCAGTAGTTAAAGAACAGCCATGTAGGGTATGGCAGGCTTTGGAAGCAGGGGTTTTCAGAGGTGAGATCACGATAAACTTCACATTGCTGCTTAAATTTCATGTAATGGCACCAACAAAGAGGCTCCTTTTCCTAGCTCCCATTTTGCAGTGCCCGCGTCCTGGCCGCGCTCGTGCCGGCCGTGCTGGAAGGGGAGCAGCAAGGGCTGCACAGGGGACTGTACACGGTGTGGAGAAGCACAGAGGTGGTCATGGATGAGCTGGGTGTGCAAGGCAGCACGGCCTGCTGCTTTGGAAGCAGCCGCTTGTCCCTTGTCCCTGCTGTATCCAGGTGGCTCTTTGCGGAAGGACGTTCCCAGTGTCCTCATGGAGACACGGACTCATCCTGGGATGGAGGCAATGGTTGTCCCTGCACTCGAGGGAGCTGGAACAGGGGTGAAGCACTGTGTTTCATTCCAAGTGATTCAGTTCCCTCCTGTCCTGTGGGAGCACTGGCGGGATGCAGGAGAGCCAAAGCCGCCTTCCATGGGGAAGGAGCAGGAGCTTCCTTGGGACCCAAGGACTCTTGCAGCTCTCTTCCTCTGGTCCTCTCTGCTCCCCGAATGTTGCCTTTTTTATGGCCATGAGAGCACTCTTAGTTATGCCGTGTTTGCATTAAAGAGAGGATTTAAGTAACATACATTAGCTGCCTCACTCTCTGTGTCTATATATAGAGAGATGAGGCAGAATTTCTCATTTGTCAAAGTCTCAGCACTTCCCATGAAAAGCGCTTCCCAGTCCTGCTTGGAGCAGGGTCAGTCCTTCTTTGTTGAGGTGACTGCAGCAGGAGTCACTGTCTGGGATGAGTATGGAGCGCCAGGGTGGGGGAAGGAACGGGCAGTGCCTGGAAGGTGGCTGGAAGCTCCCTGGCTCTTTGGTTCCTTAGGTTTCTTACAGAACCACTTCCATGCATTTCTTCTAGCTTCACCTTTCCTGGATGTGTTGAAGCTCCATAGGAGCAGGAGCCGAGGTAGAGGAGCGAGGCCTTCACGTGTCCCTGCTGGCCCAAAGCCTGTGGCTGCAGCCCGGGGCAGCTGGGGCTCCCTCTGGAGCAAACGGGGCCTCTCCTGCCCCGGTGCTTGTGCCGCTCCCTGGGAATGGGCTCTGGCTCCACAGCTTGGTTTGCAGTCAGTTTGAACTGTCATCTGTGTGGTTTTAGTTGTGCTCCCTGAGGCTCCCCAGTGAACTCACCTCTCAGGGCCTTGGACTGTGCACAAATAGATTTTAAAAAGCCCCTTTTCTCTCAAAATGTGTGATGGAATGAATGAGATGTGTGGGCATGGAGGACAGGGCAGGCAGGAAGCTCACGTGCGAAGGGCGAGCGCCTCGAGAGGTTAAATGAGAGCCCAGCCCCTTGGGAAGGGGCAGCGCTCGCCTCCTTTCCCTCTCTCTGGCAGCTGCTGCTCAGGAATTTCATGTGTGAATCCAGCACTGCTCTGGGTGGCCTCAGGAGCGGTTTTAGTACAAACGGCCACCGGTGACTTGTGCTCCGAATCCGTGTCCAAGAGCCTCCTGGGAAATGAGAGCTTTTCCCAATATCCCCTCCCTTGTCTTTGAAGCGTGCTGGTTGAAGCAGGGTCGTTACTTGGTTTGAGCTGTGGATGTGACCAGGTGAAGCAGCGGTGGCAGAGGGCTCGTGGGGAGGGCCGGCTACAGCCTTCCCTCCGCTGGCAACGAGGGGTGATTTGGGAAGCTACAGCCCCCGGTGCCTCCAGGCTGGGCCTCTTATCCGGGGCAACCAGCCTAGTGACTCACCGTGCCCGAGTGCCCTGGTTCCTCACAGCGCCAGGGAGGTATTTCCTGCCTGGCTCTGCCCTGGCAGCCCCACGTGGGATGCCGGCGCTCCGATCCGTGTGGGAGCGGCGGGATTCTCCAGGTGTCCCGCTGGCCGCGCTTCCGTCGGCTTGGCTGGAGCTATCCCTGGGGAGCCAGGAGCTGGAGCTCCCCCGCCCCCCGGTTTTGGCTGTGTTCGGTTGGTTTGCACAGCCCCTCGTGCTGCTGAAATAACGTGCGAGGCTTTGGTGGTTCAGGAAGGAGCTCCAGCTGCATCTGTCGCCAGTGCCCTGCAGCGCTCTAGGCTGTTGCATAAACAGCCTCTGCGTCTCCCCTGTGCTGAACCGGCCTTTGACAGAATTCCCTGGCCTCTGTGTTGGTGCAGGACGCCAGGAATTTCAACAGCGCCTGGGCCAGCAGTCCCGGCTGGCTGTCGGAGAGGACGATGCACGTTGCAGGGGAGCCTGCACCAGCCCCGAGGCCGTGGCCCCGCAAAGGGAACTGCCCTGGGCGTCGTGAGGGGTTCCCCTCAGCTCCGGCCTCCCCGCAGGCCGTGGCGCCGGCGGCATCCCAACCGGTCGGGCCCGTTCCCACCTGAGCTAGAGATTCCCATTGGTGCCAGGAGGGACCTCAGCGAGTGACAGTCGGCGAGTGTGACGGTCAGTGGAGTCACTGGGGTTCTTTATTGGCGGTGTCATTATTGGAGCTCAGCACCGTTAGTGCCGGCCTGCCGGAGCCTCCCGAAGGTGAGTTTGGCTGGCGCTCCTGTGGCAGGGCTGGCTCCAGCCGCAAGGATCAGGGCCTTCCCCGGCAGAGCTGGGATCCTTATCGTGACCCCGCGCGCTCCTGCGGCTGCTGGTATCCCCACCTCAAACACCCCCGTCACCTCGGGCAGCGTTTGAGTGCTCCTACTTCTGGGCTCTTACTGGGGATATTTTAGGTGTGGAAGCAACAGCAGTATTTAATTTGGGGCAAAAACCTGCTCGGCTTGGTTTCTCTGTGCCTTTTTTCTTCAGCTGGCCCCAGATCGGGTGCCACAAAGCTAGAGGAGCCCCTGAGGAGGCGAGGTGAAAAGTCCAGGTGAAGCTGGGCTTGTGCTTACCGTGGTAGTCCTGGGGAGTGGGGACAAAGCTTAAAAAAGCTGAATTTCCGTAGTGGGAAAGGAGACTGGGATCTTGGTGATCTGTTCTCACCCATTGACAGCGCCAGCTGTGGTGGCTGCTGTGTGAGACGCCCGGGTCACACCAAGAGCTGGGGCTCGTCAGCCTCCAGCTCCTCCCTCAGACTGTGCTGCCTTTCCCCAGGTCCAGGACAGCGAGCTCCAGCCTATCATTTACCGAGCTGCCGGATAGCAAGAGCAAATTTAGACCAAAAAGAGCTAAATCAGCTGGGTTTAAATTAGGAAACTGAAGCAATTTTTGTAAATTCTTTCCAACAATGGAAGGTGACAGCTCCACCTCAGACACGGATCCCACAGGCTTTGGAGTTGGTTCTGGTGGCCTGAGAGCCCTTTGAGGTGCACCAAGAGCTGCACGATCCTCGCTGTGGTTTTAGAGGGGAAGCCCTTTCTTGGGATGAGCTCCCCTAGGATGTGCTTGTACTGATGGGCTGAAGCGCTGTGGCCTGGCTGGGTGCCCCTGCAGTGAATGTGCATCCCCCTGTTCACACGTACCCTGCCGGCTCCGGGCCCTCCGAGCCTCCCTTTCCAAGTGGTGCCTTAAATCATTAAAGCTGAGAGCTAGAACTCTTCCCTACTATATAAGGCATTTATGCTCGTGGTGGAAACCGGAGGGTATTTATAACGCAAGTTTGCTGGAGTAACACGGAGTGGGAACAAATGTTTGTTTGGAGAAAGTCCAGCTCCAGGCACTGCTTTTACTGCTGTGTGTTAAATCTGTAGCAAGCTCCAAAAAGCAGCTGATGAAAAATCCAGTAGGGTGAAAAAACGTGAATTTGGTGCAAGGTGGTGGGGCCAGAGACTTGGCTTGTGGTGGTGCCCGGAGCAGCCGGTGTCCCTGTGTGCAGCTGTGGGACTGAGAAGCTCCCGCGTTGCTGGCCTGCAGCAGTGGAGGTGCCACTTGTTACCATGTGCTGCTATCCGTGTTCGTGTTCCTTGCCTCGCTAGAAATACTTCACTTTTTGTGCCTGAAGTAATTCCTCCTGAAATTTGTGTCATCGAGCAGCAGGGGCATGAGCAAACCCTGCCCTGGAATGAGCTGCCTTGCTCTACACACTGCTGGTAGGTGCTTGAACACAAACAGTTGGCAAAAAAGCGACACAAGTGTGTGGGGGGTGTGGATTCAACTGCCTCCGTTCGGTTCCAGGGTTTCATTAGGCTTGTCTGGCTTGTTAATCCCTTCCACTGCTGAACAGATGATCCCTGTGTGTCGAGTCTCTGGGAAATAATGATCATTTGCACCCATGTTCAAAGCCCCACAAATTGGTTTTTATTTTGTTTTCTAAGACTGTTGTCTTTGTTGTCATTGCAGGATGACCAGAAGGAGAGAGAACCTCACGTTTATCTCAGTAAAGAAGAAGTTAAAGAGAAGATACAAAGCTATAATTCATCTGTCACTGATAAATTAAAGATGACCTTGGTAAGATTTGCATGAAATTCCTGGGATTTGTAGTGGGAACAATAACTTGTAGTTTTTGTAGTGCACAAATCATTTTATTCTTAGCATCTTTCATATATGGTGCCTGTAGGTTAATGACCTTGTGGGCTCTTTTTTGGATCTGGGAATTAGATCTTGGATCTGAAATGTTTGTAATCCATTTAGGGTTTTTTTCTTATGAAATTAAAGAAACCAATAGGAACAAATCTATATGTGATTTGAAATGCTTAATGCACTCAACTTCACAATTGATGCTAAAATGTAAAGTTGTCAGGTGGAGGTCACTTAGCTGGGAAATGTGAAGGCATCTTTACCTTTCTGGATAAATAAATGCCCGTCGAGTATTTCTCTCATAAAGATGCTCAAGTGCTGAGCAAATGTTAAGCACAGAGTATTTCCTGTAGGAAGCTTAGATTTGCAAAGGGCCTGGCAGCTTTTCAGCATGGTGAGACCTTCTTCCCCTGCGCCTTCCTGCGCAGGACACACGATGCAGTGTGTGTGGAGGGATTTTTCCAAGGATTGTGGGCCCAGTCTGGGTGCAGATGAGCCAGCTCTGCTCCAGCCCCTTCTAGTAAAATTCACACACACCTGCCTACCAAACTGCAATCAAGGAGATCTTTCTGATGCTGTAGGTGTAAGCAAATTTAGACAATACATTATGTCCTAAACCGTCTGGGAATGACTATCTACTGAACAGATCTTTGTTTGGATTTTCGTACGGTGGAGGCTACTCAGGGTGCCTAATGTCTAGCTCAGTAATGCCTGGTCAGCATTATGCTGCCTAATGTCTAGCTCAATAATGTCTAATCAGCTCTGCAGTTTTCTTTTTCAAGACAATTGATACAAACTAATTGGTCATTATTAATTTCAACTGTTTGACACTTGTCTTCCTGCTGCAGAACTCGAATGGGATTTACACTGGCTTCATCAAAGTTCAGATGGAACTATGCAGACCGATCACTGTGCAGTCCCTCCCGGAGCCAGGGAAATGTGCTCCCAGCAATAAGGAGGCTGCTTTGTACCTGCCCGAGGGCTACGTGAACACGCTGCACATCAGCAGCACCAACACTGTCCGCGAAGTCATTGAGGCCTTGCTCCGGAAGTTCGTGGTGGCCGACAACCCCGCCAAGTTTGCACTTTATAAGCGCTGTCACAAGGAAGACCAAGGTAGGATGAGTTGTGGCATTTTGCAGGTGATTAGGATTGGGAGCTGTTACAGGAGTGCTTGAAACAAGCAGGCTGGGAATTTGGGCTAAAACTGGGGCAGTCTTGCTCGCTTCCCTCCTATTCAGGCTGTGTCATCTGTTTCTGGTGAAAAGCAGCGTGAGGATCAGTGCAAATGAACAGGGGGTATTTCAGAGAGCCGAAGGCAGGAGTGCCCATTAAATCCCCTATACTAATCTCCTGTGCCTTGCAGTCTGTTACATTTCACTTTAGATACCCCATGTTGAGCCCAAAGACTTGGGATAGACTAACACATTGCACGTGCGTGGGATTCAATCACAGGGCAGGGCAGGAAGAGATCCTGTTGCATCGCTTGCCGTGGAATCCGTGCGAGGGCAGGGTGAGGGGCTCAGCACCACAGGCTCCTGCCCCATCCGTGTGGGGGCTCCCTAGGGCTGCCCCGTGTAGCCACTCGCCCTACGCTCATGGAATCTGGGTCTGGTATGCCTGAAAATACCAGAAGATGCAAAAAATACTAAGTAAAACACAAAAAGCACTTGGCCAACTGGGTGTTCTTGCATTTAGCTTCTTCAGTGGGCACCGGCAGCCGTCGACTGGTAAAGGTTCCTACCTGTTAGTCCTGCCAGCCCCGTAAGGCAGGCAGAGCTCTCCTCTGCCCTTCGTATGAGAGTGCTCCACTGAGAAGGTTTCGGAGTGGTGCTGCTGTGACTTTGATCTTTCAAATGCTTGTTTATAGCAACAGATGTGTTGTATTTTCTCCCTTCTCCTTCCCGTGTTAGCTATCCTGCTGCACGGACTGTAAGTCATTTCATTCGTATTTGAATGCGCTGTTGCCATCAAGGCTGTGCTCAGCTTCCCCCAAACACTGTTCCAAATATTTGTGTTAAAACATTTATCCAAAAGCAGTGCACATAACACGTGTGAATTGTGTGGCTCCAGATGCAGGGCTTTTCACATTTCTAACCGTAGCCAGTATGAACCACTCCAAACACTGGGATTCCTGCGATGCCAGTAACTGTCCTTCCTGCCCTGCAGTTTATACCTGCAAGCTGTCGGACCGAGAGCACCCGCTCTACCTGCGCCTGGTGGCCGGCCCCCAAACAGAGATGCTCAGTTTTGTTCTACGAGAGCATGAAACTGGAGAAGTCATGGTAGGTTGTGCCCTTGGCCTGCTGCTGCTGCGGGAGGGAGGCTGCTTCCCACCGGGGCCGAAGGGGCTTCCCTTTGATCCGTGCTGAGCGAGGGTCCGTTTTTGCACGGCGTGTGCAATGGGAACACGTCAGCCACAAGCAATGATAGACCCACCTGTAGATGGCTTTCAAATTCTCACTGTGCCCTATTTGGTTAGTTATTTATTTTGAAATAAATGAATGAAAAACTAGGCACAAAACTGTATGATTTTTCCCTTATAAATGCTTCTGCCTTAGTTACCTGTAAAATGCCTATTGGATCAAACATGGAATTTTGATCACAAAGATGTTAATGACATTGTGTGTTAGGATTAACTTGAAATAATAAAAATAATAAGGAAAACTGGATACAAAATTACTCAGTACTTAGTGCTTGAGGTTGGAATGCTTAAGATGACATGTGCTGTGGGATCTACATTGCACCCTGTTTCACTAGTTGTCAAAACATGGTAGAATAGAAGCCTTTACATACATGAAATGTGGCCAGATTGCAGGTTTTGTAGGAAATTCTGTTTTCCAAACATACTTTTGTTGTCCTATAGTTGGCTATTACAGGCAGTATAGGACAGTGGTTACTTGTGTGCAAATGAAGCTGCTCACAAGGTTCAAGGCTTTTGTTTTCTGCTTTTGATGTTAAGGAGTGTTCATCAATTGAAAAATCGCCTGCAAAGCTACTGTTTTGTGCAGTACATTAAAATTTGGGAAGATTTTTTTTTCTTCTCCTAGTGTTTATTTTGTACCTTTTGCAAACACTTTATCTGCAGTTAGATTGACCCAGTCGTACAGAACAAAAACCAATCTAAAAGAAAAAACACGTTCTCAGATGTGTGAGATGTGCAAGGGGGGGGTGTCCTGCACTGTTCTGCACTCAAAACAGTCCTGCACTGTTTTGAGTGCCTAGCTTTTTGTTTAAACAAATATTTTGTTTATACTGTTTGTATAAATTACTCTTGTATTTCTTGTTAACCGCATTTGTCCTTTTTTTTTTTGCCTTTTTTGTCCTTTTTTTTCCCTCTTTCCCCGTTTCTCTTTCCAGTGGGAAGCTTTCAGTGTGCCCGAGCTGCAGAACTTCTTGCGCATCCTGGACAAGGAGGAGCACGAGCAGCTGCAGCTGCTGAGGAAGCGCTACGCCGCTTACCGAGACAAACTTGAAGAAGCCCTTGGCGGGGTGTGGAAACCTGGTTAAAAGGGGGCCAAAGCACACTCAGGAAAAACGCACGCTACCAAATGCCATATAGCATGCCAAACCCAACGTACAAAGAGCAGTAAAGAGTAGTTTTCTTTATTCGGAAGACTGTTTTGTAATGCTAGGGTACCTGAATTTTGCTATAGACTTAGTTCCAGAAGCCAGGTCACTTAGCATCGTGCACCCCCAAGTAAGGGATTCTGCATGTTTGTACATCAGTTTGCAACCCTCTATGTGCCTAGAGAGTTTCCCAAGTTACCTTGGTGCAGGCTGTGAAACTAATCGATTTTCTAGGATGCTATGAAATAAGATTTTGTTTTTTTTTTCTTCTTTGCTTTAATGGTAGCTTTACAAGTAAGGATGTGCAAATTGATCAGCTAAAAATGCGTAGAAGTGTCAGGATGAGAATCAGTTGGAGCACTATCTTTGAGATAAAATTGATTTGCACTACCTTTCTGTTTTCAAATAGTTACTGTATAATTCTTGAGAAAACTGTTATAGGTGGGAAACATGTGAGATTTTTATGGCTTGTATGACTTGTGAAAATTTTGGAAGGCTTTAAATCCTGGAGAGGGCAAAGAGAAAGTTGAAAAGAAGGTGAGAGCTGAGGGAAGGACTGTTAAGAACTGACAAAGAAGGACTGGTTTTAAATGGAAGTAATATTTATATAGAGGAAAGTTAAAATACTAATTTTACAAGGGTAAAGTTTTAGGAAGTTTTAATATTGTGAATAAGTTTTTAGTTTTTTCTTTTTTTTTTAATTGCATAAATCCACACTGGAAAAGTAATAATTAATAGACATAAGTGGGAAGGAATGAGAGGGGAGAACTAGGCGAGAATGGAAGCGGAGCGGCACGTACAGGTCCTTACGGGAGAAGCCGTTTCCTAAAGGCGAGGAGGGGGGTAGTAGCCAAGTGCAGTGGAACCAGCAAGTGGCTCTTTACTTGAATTCCAAAATACGGACAAGGAGTAGTCACGGATAACGCCGTGAGAAGTACCCAGCTCGCGGGAACCCTTAGGTCAAACTGTAGCTACAGGTGCCTTGCGCTTCGTGGCAAGTCGGATCTTTCCTCTGGCTCTGTGATCCATTTGTAGGCCGGATGAATTAAAGTTACTGTCTTGAAAAGACAAAAAAAATCTTCCTCTGCTTCCTTGTTTGTGAAAGGCTCAGTCAGGCAAAGAAGGCAGAAGTTCTTATTTGTGTTCCCAGCTTAGCATGAAATTAAAATTTATTAGCTGTGTTGGTGACTGAGCTTAATGAAGTTTTGCTTTTAGTAATTCAGACTTTTTTCCTAACGGTCTTAGAATTCTTATTTAAACAACTGATTACCAAATTCTGTAGACTGCTGATTTACTTGATTTAAAAGTAGGTAAAATGTAGCAAGAAAAAAAAAACTTTTTACTTTTCTGTAAATGTAATTGTTATTTCAGAGTTATTTATCTAAAGAAGCACGTTCAAAGGAAACCAAAGAAGTGGGTGTGCAATAGAAGCATGAGGCAGATCTGAGTAACTGATACCTTTAGTCATTATGCCAGAAAGGAAACTAATGAGTTAAAGAGTGCTTAAAGATTTAAGAGCAGCAGAATTTTTTTTCAGTCTTAGTAAGTTCTTTGTAAATTCCCAAGGAATTGTTGACACTTTGGTGACATCTAATGGATACTGTATGAAACTCCAAGATGCTTCTGTTCTTCCTCTTAATTTGATATAATTGTGCCTTTGTTTCCTTTTCTCAGTAACAGACTTTTTTAAAAAAAAACTTTGATTTTGTTTCTCTTCTACAGAAAGAATTTGAAAACTTAATGAGACAATCATAATGTGTTAAGAGAAATTAAGGGTAGGACTAACTATAAAATATATATATGGCATATCTTGTTTGTTTTTTTTTAATTTCACATGTAACATTGTAATGCATGTGTGAGTTAGTAACATCTTCAAGTGAGACACTTTATAATGGTTCAGGGAATGCTTTTATATTTTGTTAAGAGTTTGTTTTTTTCTATGAATACAACAGCATGTTGATGGGTATTCTGTTAACATCTACTTAATTTATATATCTGCCCATAACTATGTTATCATTACATTATAGCTGTTAATATTGAACCATTTGTTGCTCAGATTTAAACACTGTTTGAGTCTAAAAGTGGCGTATATTAATATGTGAATTTTATTTTTACTTGAACTAAACTATCAGTCTTTTTATGTGGGCACATTTGCATTTACTTTAGCCAAAAACCTCAATCAGTGTTGTATGCACTACAGGTTTTGATTGGAGAGGGGAATGACCAAAACAAGCTTATTATATTTTGATTTTTCTCTTAGTCCGCAGATAATTATTGTAACCTGTCATGTGTGGAGTTTGTTATTACTATTTTTTTACACACTGGCGATTACAACAGCTTTACTTTAAAAGAAATGGTCATGCCTGACCAGTTCTTCTATTTTTAATTTTAGCATCAAATTCAACTATGAAAGCTGTGTTGCAAAGCTGTTTTCATTTCATTGTACGATGGTACCAGAATGATTAAATGATACAGGGGGGAAATGCAGGGAAACATGAAAATGTATGTCTTTTAAAAAAAAAACAAAAACATTAAACTATTTATAATTTTGACAAGTTTAATTTTTATTTTTATAGGGAAGATGATTGTCTTCCCCTTAAAGTTATTACTGAAAGGGCAAGTGATGGTTTCATTATTAAAGTTGAAGTTGGCAGTACTTTAGCTGTGTGCTGTGTTTTTATTTTCCACGCTGTTCCCTGAGGTTCCTGTGCCCACTAAAATTTCTCTGCCTTTACCAGCGCTTGAAACCAACTTGTCCCTGCCAGCCTACGGCATCACCCTCAGGAAGTCTGCCGCGCTAAATGGCTGAGGAGTCCATCATTTTATTTTAATAATTTATTCCAATATGGGTTTATTAATTCAAAATATAAAATAACAGCGGGGCAGGTGGGACAAAAAGGCTTTTTTCCCTCTTTTTCGCTTGGATTCTTCCCTCCGCCCCGCCGCGGGCGGGCGCGGCCGCCATGAGGCGGCGCGCGGCGGTTGGCGCCGGTAACGGCCGCTCGCGGGGCCGGCGCCGGGCGCCCCCGGGGGATGAAATGGCGGCCGCGCGGCCAGCGGCGCTCGTGGCGGGGCAGGACACGGGGCGGTTACGTAACGCGAGGAACGTGGCTTCTCGTAAGGATGCTGTTTTGTTTTAAATTTAGTTTTATTGTTTTAGTGTCGGGAACAACTGTCCTGCGGCTAGATATGTTGTAGTGCTGGCAGAAAGTGGTGGCAGTGCTGCTGGTGGAAAAGCTTTCAAAGTTAAATAACTTTGAACTGTGATTTTTTTTTCTTTTAATTGACCGTCTTTCCCCTCTCATCTCCATGTTTGTGTGTGGCTATTTATATAACTTTTATTTCCCTCCCATGTTCCAAGCATGGAGCTTTCCAGTTGCAGTCATTGCTACCTTTGCTAATATTTACTTTCTA
>JAUBOD010000038.1:2594665-2615872 GCA_032353885.1 Nothura maculosa | reverse complement strand
CTTCCTGATAGCTACTTTGTCAATAATCTCCGGGCTCTCTCTGTGGACATGGCTGTTTTCCGAGATCTTTTAAGAATGAAACTTCCCGAACTGTCCCAGCACTTGGATACCCTGCAAAAAGCTGCTAACAGAGAAAGCGGAGGTAGGTTTGACAGATGATACAGTTAAATTTCTTCTTGCTATTGTTTTGTTTGAACACTGGTCCAAAAATATTTACATAATAAGTACCGTTCTTTTAAATATTTATATAAATATGCAGCTTGGAATGTATATTCTTAAATTGTGAAAGAAAAATGACCATTTCCATTGTTGATGACCTTAACAAATTGGCAGCTCTCTTACGAAAAAAAAAAGAGGGAGAATTTAGGTCTAGGATGTGACTCCAAACAGAATGGTGTTGACAACATGTGAACTGTGGGGTGACGACACCCTAACAAAGCCCAGTGCAAGGGCGACCTTGGCGGGATGTGTGTGGGCTCGTTGGCTGTTTTGGGAGGTGCTACAAGGTCAGGGTGAGTGTGGCTGGTTATTATTTCTTCACCTGGGTGCCTAGCAATACACAGATACAGAACTACACTTCCTTACGACCTGACTGTGCACTGTGCATTTCAGGTGTGCTTGTTACCATATCGCAGTAGTAAATAAAGAACATCCTGATTGTGCTCAAACTGTATAAGGACCAAGTGCATTAAGAAAGCATGTGCTACTTGAAAGTGTTTCTGCAGGACGCAGCCTCCTTGGGTCGTGGTCTCCAGTCCATCAGCTGGCACTCAGCTGCATACATCACTCTGAGCATAACAAGAATGGAGTATTTTAGAATTTCAAGCTGACCTAGTGTATCTTGTCTTAAAATAACAGCCAACTGCTTCACATGTCAGAAAACAGAACGTGTTACAGCCACTTTGCTGGGTTGACAGAAGCTTAGAAAAGACAGTATGCTAGGACTTGAATACAACAGGTAAGACTTTAAAGGAGAGTCACCTCCGTGCAGCTAAATGCTGCTTTTTTTTCCCTCCATTAATTTCTGCAGAAATGTTTGTTTGTTTGTATGTTTTAAATAAAGCATTTAGCTCTCGTGGCTTTGGGGAAGAAGAAGCAGTGTCTCCAGTACAAAACGGTGCCAGTGTTTTCTAAGTTAATAGACCTCTGCAGTGCCAAGGGTGCTGCTCAGGGCTGTCTGCAGAAGGCGGGCTGGGTTTGTCACTTCTGCCACTGCTCCTGTTCTCACCTCCTCTCTGGGGAGCTGCAGCCTGAAAAGCCTTGAGCAGGAACAGAAGTACTAGAATGGCTGGTAGATTCAGGCTTACAGAACTGCATCAGTTTATGCTCCTTGGAAAATAACAGTTGAATTAGAACAACTTTCAGGACTTTTGTTTTATTTTTTTCTTGCAGGAGGCTACGAACCCCCTCTTACCAACGTCTTCACAATGCAGTGGTTTCTGACTCTCTTTGCCACTTGCCTGCCTAACCACACAGTCCTGAAGATCTGGGATTCCGTGTTCTTTGAAGGCTCTGAAATTATTCTGAGAGTAGCCCTGGCTATCTGGGCAAAGCTGGGAGAGTAAGTGACCATATTTTAGCTGGTTTTGTCTTTAATATGAGCCAAGTATATAACATATATGTTGTTCTCAATAGCATGTTTTCAAATCTAAGCAAGATGTGGTCTTTCAAGGGAATACTTTTGCTTTGAAAAGTCTACATGAAGTGTCTCTGTGTCTTCTTCAAAAATGTGTGCTGGAGAACATCCTCATGGCTGCAGAAAGATGGGCTTGGTAAGGAATTAGCCCATCCTGGAGCAGATGTGTCCAGTTATTTGTGTTGTTTGTGTAGAATGTCTTCATTTTATCCTGAAATATTGTATGGATTTTCAAAAACAGAGAAAACTGAAGGAGATTGTAAATACTCTATGGAAAGAAATACAGGGAGACTTGAGGGTGACAGGCTGGCTTAATTTAGGTACCTGAATTTGGGAAGATTATTTCCCTCATTTTTGCCTTCCAAGCAGAGGAACTTAAGAGTGTGAGACTAATGGCCCTACCCAAGAAAAGAGTGGTTATTAATAGGATGATTTAGTATTACTGGATTATTTTTTGTTAAGTCTAATTAACAAGTTTTCCTGATTTTCTCTACTTCTAATCACATTCTACTCAACTTTTTATTAAAATCTGTGATGGATTTAGACACCTGCCACATAGGACAAAACACTGGAATCCTGTTCTTCTTAACCACTGCTGCTGTCATAGCAAATATTTGCTGTCTGAAGAGAACAGAGAGTCTTCCTGTGGAAACATGAGAGTTTTGTCACTCCAGTGCAAAGTGCTGATTCTTTGCACTGGCCAAGCAGGTGCTAGTGCAGCTGGAAACTTCCCTCAGATGAAATGAGAGCTTTATCATTTGATGAAATGAGCAGCTCTATCATTTTTTTTCCTTGTGGCACCTACACTAAATCCCTGGAAGTTACATTCTGCTCTCTCGCTCTCTCCTTGAAGATTTCTTTCTTTTTTTTATCTTTCAGAATAGATTAGCAGCACAGACCAGTAACATTTTGTCTTTCATTTAGTGTGTTTCATTTTGAATCTGAAGAATGATAATCAGAATAATAATTACCTAAGACCTTTACTTGTTCATTTCATGAATTAAACTTCCATGGATCACTCCCATTAGGATTAAGCTAGCTGTAGCCCCATTGTGTCTCACTATTTTGTACTGTACCTCTAGATGAAAGATGCTCAAGCACTGAATCTCTGTGCACTTAAAAGCATCAGTTACAAATGCTAAAACTTATAACGTGATAAAAAGAAAGTCACTGATTTGAAGAATTTACTGTAAATTTTCAAGGCAAAAATAAAGCGTGTGAGTTACAAAAATTGAAAGGATCGGAGTAGGGAAATGATATATAAGAGTTAAGACCAAGTGAGCAAGTTAATCACACTGCAAGTTAATCAAGCCACATACCAAGCTATTGTGGCTTGATATGACTTCAGGACAGATAAGGGGGCACTTAGAAATCAGCAGTGGTGTGATAAGCAGAGATGCAGACAAAGGTCATAAAAACTAAACAACAGTTGAATTTCAGTAAGTTCATGATTAATGTTATCACGTGAGAGGAGGAAGTCAAAGAAGATTGGCCCTGTGTTTTGGCTGGAAGGAGACTGTGGTTTTGTTCATTTCTCCTCCACTAAATAAAGTCTTTATAAAAGGGAGATTTGGAGAAGTGAAACGAGAGACAAGGATCCGAGTCTCACAATTGTCAACTTTTCATAAATATTTTTCTAGACATGCAGATATTGTGGGAAGTGCTTTCTTAAAATGTGAGAGATTCTGTTTTGCTTGTGTTCTGGGGGAATGACACTTAAGGAATGGCCAGGTTAAAAACAAGGACATTGGGAAAGTAATATGTGAATTCATGAAATACTGAAGGTATTAAGGAAGAAAAGTTTCTGTGATAATTGTCTACCTACCCATTACTTTTTTGTTTTGTTTTTTATTACTTAATCATTCTTTTAGCTGATTATGTTAAGATTTCAATAGTAGTTCCATAGTTCAATGCTCGTTTCCTATTGTGGATTCTCAGGGTAGATCAAGAGATCGAGTTGTGTCTTCTGATCCTTCAGGAAAAAGGCAGTGTCATTCCAGCAGCTAGACTTTAAAAGGAGGAGGCTATTCCATGGAAACCCAGCTGTTACACAGCCTGCTGTCACCTGGGAAATGCAGCTTGGATCAACTGGAACGGCCCTGTTACCCAGGTGGAAGTTGCCTCAAGTTTTAGTCCATGCTGAGCCTAACCATGGCAGAGAAATCCTGTTCTGCTGCCAGCAGTGGTCAACTCAAAGTCATGGCAATCTTGTCTTAGTTAGGCAAACTCAGGGCACTATGTCATACATGCTGTGTGCCAAAGGCCATGAAAAAAGCCAGGTCTTCCTTGACACCTTTTTGGATTTTGTTCTTCTGTTTTTTAGTGTCAAGGTCTCAGATAACTTGACACTAGATACTTTGACTTAGCTACCTTACCCTGTTATCTTGACCACTGCTCTCTCAATCAACAAAAAATCCATTTTAGAGCTCCTTTTTGAAATACTAGTTAGCCTGATCCCTTTTTGTTCTGATGAAGCCCCAAGGAGAAATGCAATTTACTTCTCCAGCCTGTGTTTTTCTTTTTCTCAAGACAGCTTGCTAGACTTGGATTTTAGACCAAAAGCTAATGGCAAAATGGGTCCCAAGCATCATTTTACAGACATAAATATTTCTTTTTTTTAATGCCTGAGATAAAGCTTACATGAATAATAGGTCATTCAGTAAATTTTACTCAAAACAGTGATTTCGGACGGAGTGATTCTTGAACTGTGTTTTTTTTCCAACTAGAGATCCTTCCTAGTAGATCTTTCTAGAACTATTAGAGCTAGATTTTTGCCAAAGAATGTGTGCTCCTTTTCTTTAAGGATATTTTAAGGATATAAGGAAAAACTAACTTGTGTATAGCAAGAGCTATAAGTTGCATATAGCTCTAAGACACCCAAGCCACATTAAGAGAATGTGGATTACTTGGCAATAAACAGGAAGAAATTAAAGTTAAGTTTCTTTTTAAAGCTATAAACTTCTAAACCACAGGATGAGGATGATAATATTTATTTTCCTCTTGAAGATACTCTAAAGATAAATTAATATTTGCAAACTTTATTGGTGTCTGAGTAGAAGTTGTTTTAAGTGCAAAAAACTGATTAATTTTAGCTAATCGGTGATTTATTACTCTTCTTTGTTCCCCTGTCTCCAGCTATAAATTATCTTTTGTTTAAAGGTCAGACAAAGACTCTCAGCAAAACTGGTGGGAATAAGATTAATTTTATTCAGAGAGGTCTGAGGAAGGGCCTTGAAAGTTCAAAGCTCTTCTAATCGGATCAGGCCAGTGGATCCTTTAGTCAAGCTGTTGCACAGTAGCTTGTAACATACGTAGCTAAGCTGACCAATCTGTAGGCAGATGTGTGTGAAAGAAGGGTAATTTTTGCATGTTTTTGTAAGGTATTACAATATTAATTTGACAAGAGGCACTTACTGCACTCAGTCCTCTGCGATGACACAAGTTCGTAAAGCTGAAACTCCCAGTATTTCTGAGGTGACAGGTTTCTATTCTGGCCGACATCATCCCATTTAATTGGGATAGAAGTAAAACAAATTTTTCCCTTCATGGAAAAGGATGTTTGTTGCCTGACCTAAAGTCCATCTCAGCCACTCACAGAGGTGCCTTAGTCATTCTTCTCTTCCTTTAAGTAACATTTTGTGTTCAATCTTATGTTTTCTGTTGATTTCATGTTTTATGTGGGATTTTTTGCTATATGTTCAAGTTTCTACTTGAGAAAAGTGAAAAATTGGACATTTTCCAATTGGAAAGTAGTGTTCCTAGGTAGGCAGTGTATGACAGACCTGTTCTGTTGGGTGAGCACAATTTGAGTGAATACAGTCACAGATACCTACACAGATTGCCTTTCTGCACTGAGTGTATCCTGGACAAATATCCTTTTCCTCTTTGGCCAAGAGGCAGTTCAGGCAGAGCATTCAGCTTTCCCTGGTGTTAGCAGGAGGCAGCCCTTACCAGATTTCAAGTTGTAGAAGCAAAAGGAGCAGATTGAAGAACTGGTCCTTACATGTGCGGATCCTTTTTCTTATACAGTCAGGCCAGAGAATTGTGCTCAGTCCATTCTCTTACTGCACTGATATTTCCAATGTGAGCTGTGTGATCTTGTTATTTGAGAATAAGGGGAAACAGCCACAAACTGAAGCATCAGAAGTTCCACAGGAACTTAAGGAAAAATTTCTTGACAGTGAGGGTGACAGAGCCCTGGCAGAGGCTGTGGAGTCTCCTTCTCTGATCTTCCCAACCCGCCTGGATGCCGCCCTGTGCCCCGTGCTCTAGGTGTCCCTGCTGGAGCAGGGGGTTGGACTGGATCATCTCCAGAGGTCCATTCCAACCTTAAGGATTTGATGAAAGTGTGGGGAGAGTTGCAGTGAACTTAAACTGACCAGTGGAAGTGTGTATTTTATGACTGCAGAAAATTTATTTTGAGATTAGAAGTGTGTAATGACATGTAAGAACAAAACCAAAGTCCAACATATTTTTTGATGCAGGCAAATTGAGTGTTGTGAAACTGCAGATGAGTTCTACAGCACCATGGGCAAGCTGACCCAGGAGATGCTGGAGGACAGTCTGATTGACAGCCACGAGCTCATGCAGGTGAGTAAACATGATATAGTTACTGCCTGTGCGATCTCTGCATTCACTGGATACTGATCTCTAAAGAATTACACTTTTTATTGAGGTATTTTAGAAACCTAAACTCTCCCAAGAATTAAAAATAAGGTAACTGGGTTAAAATAGCATGCTGATGCAACACATGAATGATTGCAGTTAAAGCTAAAATCTTAGATGTTAAGCATAGAGAGCTACTTGGCTCCATCTGATAAAAATTAGATGTCATTCTGACAGCTCAAAAGTTGTTTTGATATAATGCCTAACTGGTGTCATTTACAAAGTGACTAGTAAAAGATGCTGCATCTTATTTTTGCTGTGTTTTTTTTTGTTTTGTTTTGCCTTTCTTTTACCAGTTATTTATTACAGGGTGTCCTTTTTGTTCAGCAGACACTCTGGGAGACTAGAGTTTATCAACTGAAAAGGGAAAAAAGCCTCTTCATGAAATAAAAAAAGGAAAAAAGCCCTGAACAGTCGTCAGTGCACTATAAACAAAGACATTTGTAGATAACTGTACTCACTGAATCCTTAAAGCTTACGTCATTGTACAAGAACAAAGATTAGATTGTTCTGGGAAAAAGGGCTTGCAGGGCTGCAGATACAATATTATTGATTTTTTTCTAGTATCCTTGAGATGTTTTCTCCTTAGGTGATTAGTGAAGACTTCACGATACACTCCGAGGACTCTGTTTTCCATGAGTTGGAGTACGGTGATTAACTGGGAGCGAGGATCAGAGCAAATAACCCACCTGAAATGTCTTACCTGCCTTAGCCTTGCAATATGCAGCCGTATGCATTGGATGATGTTTGTTGCTGTACACAGTACAGGCATCACTGGAAGCTCTGTGTGTTGGCAGCCTGGGATAATAGACGTCCAGAGTCCGGGGAAGCACTGCCCTGAAGGAGCAGATCACCCTTTGGTTTTTAAATGGATGTCATGGTTCGGAGACTCGAGGAGCGTGAGGAGGGCAGCACAGACTAATGCCTTCTCCTGGGTGTCACCACTCCGTGCTGAATTTCTTTCTTCCTTGTGTGTAAGGGAAGATAGATCACAGGTAGCTCACAGACTGTGGGGCTGCAACGATCCTTTCTTAACTGTTAGAGTTACTGTAATGTGAATATATTGAATCAGCAGCCTTTTTGTGCTTCAGCAAAAGATGAGAGGCACTTGGTGGAAAGCGTGTTTGTGGTGTAGGTGTGGATCGTGTGCTGCTTGCTTGGTGTCACGGGCAGGGTGCCATTGCCCAGGGTGTGGAGGTGGCACAGGAGGTACCAGGGCTCCTTGAGCAGCGGGAGCAGTGACTCTGCTCTCCGTGCAACCTCCTGGAGTGGCAGCCTCGGCAGCTCCAGCTCTGCGCCCTCCCAGAGGCGAGAGCAGCCATGTTCGGCCGAGGGGAATCCCATGGGTATCCCATGGGAATCCCACGCACAATGAGTGTCTGTTGGCATTTCAGCCACTTGCGCTTTGTGGTGGAGGGGAAAACAGGGAAGCCTGAGTGGGTGCCGTAGTGAAGGGCTCCAGGCAGCTCAAAAGCATCACTTTTATATATTGCTTTAAGCTTTTCCAGAGGAATCAGCCAGATTAAGGTTTAGGCTACTTCGCTTTCGAAATCTTTGTTTGGTTTTCCAAAATCGGAGCAGTGCTTTTTTCTTCCCAGAGCGCCTCTGTTGTGTAAGATGGCCGGCCGCGCCAGGGAGGCCTTGCTGGTGGCAGGCACCTCACGTGTCTCCAGAGTGGCCTGACAGCGACGTTTGCGCCTGGGCTGCCTGTGTCCCCGCTTAAGCCCCTGAGCAGCTACAGGCACTTCTGGGCCCCCAGGAGACAAACTGCGCCCTAAAAGGCCTGATTATTTAGTTAGGGGATAGAGGAGGGCCTGGCTGATGCCTCAGGAGCAAGTGCTGGCAGGAGAGAGGAGGCATGAAGTGGATGAGGGGAACTCCTGCCTCTCTCTCTGCTGCCATGCGTGCTTGGTACGAGTCTGGCATTTACAGGCTCTTACCCATGACGTGTGTACCCGGGATGGAGGGCTTGAAGCTCCTGCAAGTCTGGCCCTCAAGTGGCAAAAGGCCCTTCAGTTGCTGTGGAGAGCCCGGAAGGAGCGGAGGAGCAAACAAGGCTACTGCTTTTTCAGGCTGAAGAATTTGGGTAAATAACGATAAGTGCTGCACTCTTAAGACGTTAGGCCAGGTGTGTAGTCAGGACTAGAGGCTAAACAAGCATGGCATTCAGTAAGGTCATTTTATTGACATATTAATAAAGCCCCTTTGCTCTGAACGGAGAGAGGGCTGCCTGCCAGGTGCCAGCAGATGCTCTAGGCTCTGGTTTATGAGCAGCGCACGCTCTCCTCCCTCCTCACAGAGGGAGCCTTTTCACAGCAGCAAAATTAATTCAGTTTGTGTGCTTAAAAACATGACAGTGTGGAGGGGATGAGAAGAAACAGGAGGAGATGAGTCCCTCTGTGTTTGCTGTGGTAGAGGCGACTGCGGGTTAGTCCCTCTCTGTTATCCTAACAGTTTCAGACTATCTCATGTAGACACTGTGGTTCTGATCTGAGTGTATTTCAGTTTTTTGGAGGGGCGGGGAGATTGTTTTGCTTGTTTTCTGTTTTCACCAGAGAAAGCAAAACAGAGATAGAGAAGCCTTCCCCCAGGTGGGACTGCTCTTGAGGGGAGTGTTTGAGAGCGATCTGGAAAAGCAAAATCGCTCACCCTCTTCTGGAAGTCACAGCCCATCGCCTTTGTAGAGTATTCTGCCTTGCATTTTCAGAGCAAGGCAGAAAATAGACCAAAAAAAAAACCCTAAAAAGTATTTACTCAAGTCAGAAATATTTTTTTGAAGTTTCTAGAATTTGCCCATTATGGCCATAATAAGCTACTGAATTTGGTTGCATCAAGATTACTGCTTGTAGGCATATCCCACTAGCACAGTGTCAGCAAAGTTAGCTAAATGGTATCCAAAGACACATGCAAACTAGGAACAAGATGTTTAAGCTTTGAAACATTGCTGAAAGGAGGAAATCAGAGGTGGCAATTGTAATTTTTGAATTTTCAGTGGAACTTGCACCAAGATAGAAGGGGGTTGGTTTGGTCGGTTGGGGTGTTTTTTCTTTTTTGGTGTGGGTTTCTTTGCCAGTCAGCAAGTGCAAGCCTTCAGCTTAATCTGATAACAAGCAATTAAGTTAAAAGCGGGTACCTTAAATGGAAGAAATTGCCCAGGATCTGGACAAGACACAGATTGGCGACACGGAAAAGCTGAAGTGTAATCTAAACCAGTAGGAGCAAGGAGAAAAGGGAGGGCTCCGGGCTGAGCACTTCACATAAAGGGTAGCCAGCATATGGAACAAGTTACCTGGAAGGGCTGTTGACATAAAGAGTAGAAATAAATTCCAGACACACCTCTGCTCCATGAAGGGGGAAACAGGAGAGACATACGGCAGAGAAGCAGGGAAGTGTGACAGAGATCAAACCAACAGGCAGACATGTTGGGCCGGAGGTAGGTCTTTCCTCCAGATCATAAAATTCCTTGTTCTGGTGAACGGCCAGGATCTCACTGTTCAGGTACCAGAGAATATTTGTCTTTCACAGTAGCTCTGTAGTTCATGAAGTGGCAAAGCTTCAGTGCCTGTTCTGGGCTTTTGAAGGCATTTTCTTTACCTCAGGCTCTGCTCATACTTCAAGGTATAAAAGCTTTTCCTTGCAGATCCCTGCTCAGCTGCCCTGTTGCCCAAGCCTGATCCAACCAGGGCATGTTCCTCCTGGCTCCGGCACTTGCAGGTTGCATCCGAGAAGCATCTCTCTCCTCCTGGCAGGAAGGCTCCAGCACATACCCCCTTTTTGTGCTTTTCTTAGTGCACTTACTCCAGGCAAGGCATTTCTCAGGAATGGATTATGTAGAAATTGTTCAGAATTCCCTTTCATCTTAATTGAGACCATTTGCCTTCAAATGAAAATCCACTGACTTTATAGCACAAGAAGCACATGCAAGCCAAGATTTCCTGTCACAGCTAATGAGATTTTTTTAGAATTGCTGTCTTTCAGAAGACATTTAATTTTCAAAATAGGGGAAAAGCTGTGATTTTCACAGAAGCCCCAAGAAGCTGTTACAGCTATTTGTTTTTTCCCTTTTGGCATCAAGACTCCAAATGAATTGTGTGCCAATTGTTTGAATGCCCGGAATAATTTAAAATGTGGAAACGGGGGGAAAAAAAGTCTAATAAATCTGTGAGAACAAATTTCATTGCAGTGGTATTGCAGTGAACTTGATATGTCATTATGCAGGTCAGCTGATGATGTACAATCCGTTTTCTAAGGTGATTTAAAGGAAAAATATTGTTGAAGTAAATGCAATTGCAACTATTTGCCTGCTTTATCCCTGGGTCCTGGAATAAAATGTATTACAACCTACTTTTTAACAGTCATGTTTTACATTCTGAGGACTGCTTTGTTGAATTTGGAATATGACAGAATGGTTTCTTTGCTTATCATAGTAGAAGTCCTTTATTTATATATTGCATATTATTACATATATATATTTATATTATAAATGTATATAAATATATATATTTAACTGTGCAAAGAAAAAAGTTCGCTTTTTGAAGTCCTTCCTGTTTGACTGTAACTTTTGTGCTGAGGAAGCGATTTCTGTCACACGGACTCTTGGGGCTCAGCTGGCAAAATGACATTGATTTAAATGGATCAGTAACAGTGTGTGCCAGGTGATGATCTGCTCCGTGCTGCTTGGGCTAGTGTCAGTTGAATGCTTGGACATAAAAGTAGGTCTTCTGGAAGATCCCAGGAAACTCAGCAATAAATTTATGTAAGTGAAATCATAGTTGGAAGAAGAGATTTTGCAAAGTGCGCACAAGGAGTGGATTGAAAATTATTGTTTCATTAATACAGTAGTTGAAAAAGACCTGACATTCTTATGTTGCACAAAATGAACAATTGTGTGAGGTTCCTCGTTTCCATAAACAGTGTATTTTTCTGACGATCCTCTTCCCACCTGGGGCTTTCTCAGACATAAAGGCTGGTTCACAGGCACAGGCTCCCGTGCTCCCTCTCATGTTATCGTGTGTGTTTTGCTCTGAGCCAAGTCTTTTTCTAGTGAGTCATTCTGTATTTTTCTTACAGGAAATATTGATTGCATCAGAAAAAAACAGGCCATTTACATTTTCTTATGGCACATGTGCAGCCTTTAGTCTCATACAACTATGAAAATCTGTACAGGGGGAGGTTTTCTTGTGGATCTGTTGGTTAAAAGGACAGTTTTAAAAGCTGCATTTTTTTTTTTCCCTAGACTGTTTATTCCATGGCCCAGTTTCCCTTCCCACAGCTGGCAGAATTACGGGAGAAATACACGTACAACATCACTCCTTTCCCTGCTGCAGTAAAATCAACCTCCCTTTCAGGGTAAGTTTGGGCCGCGCTACTTAAAGCATATGGGGCCACTGTTTATCTTAGGGAGATACAGGCAGGTGACATCTTCCCTTAAACACCCTTGAAGAAGGTGAAGATGTTCGCCAGTGATCATATATAATAATGCCTTTCTTTCCTATATCCCTTATGTTCTCATTTGATAGGAGGCTTGGCAAAATCCGAGACAGTGATGAGGAGAACGACCCGGATGATGAGGACTCCATTGCCAATGCGATTGGTTGTCTGGGACCATTGAGTGGGTTTTTGATACCGGAGCTCCAGAAGTACCAGAAACAGATCAAAGGTAGTGGTGCCTTGACTGATCTTGAAGAACCTCAAATCTGCACGGCCCTGCAGATATCATCTGTAGCTTCAACTGTGAAAGCTGCTATGAAAGTTGTATTTTAATTTCACACAGAGAGCCCAAAGGCTGGCCCTGAGGTCTGTGAAGAAGCCTTCTAAGCTAAGCTTGAAGGCTTTTTATGTTCAGTAAATGGGGTAGCTATTTGCCATAGTAGTGTTTAAAAGACAAACCCCAGTGTTCCCCGCTTACACAAAAGCAGCAAGCATAGATTAAAAAGAAATCTATCCTGATGCTAATTTCCAGGAAAGCTATTGAGTAGTCAACATCTTCTGGGAAGTGAAAAATGGGATAAATATTCTAGACCTTTATTAGTATAGAGGTCAATACAGCTGGAATCTATGAGCTGTGAAACAGCAACTGAATTCTGCAGGTCACTTCACATCCCTACAGGCTAAACCTTCTGCGAGTTGTATGTCTTGGATGTGTCAAATTTCCTTTAAAGAAGATAGTGTATGGTGACAAAACTTTACCTTTTTTCATATCCCTTAATATTGAAAGAAAGTTTCTGACAGTTAATAATTATTTATTAACTCGCATCAGTGTCTGTGAAACAGTGACTTCAGCAACTGATTTTATGATACCCCAGGGGAGGATTCCTACAAAGCAGCTTGTCGAGGGCTCGCAGGAAAGGACAGACTGGGCTCACCTCTCGGAGGGAGCTGCTTGTGTGCTTGTTTCCTTGATGCTCAGCGTGGGGGCAGCGCTGATCCCGGCCCTGCAGAGGCACTGCCTGCAGCAGGATGGCTCCAGTTAGGGAAAGGCTGGCCGGTGTCAGCAGTCACTGGTGCCTGGTCGTGCATCACGGTGCCCATGACTTGGTTTTGATGAGACCTCAGTGCTGGATTCCCTTTTTTGGTGTGGTGATGGTTTGCTTTCCCTTCCTGAAGGACTCCAAGTCTTTATCTGCTGCTTCACGCTGGCACTTTGAGCAAATGAGAGGCTAATAATTTTTGAGATGCTTTAGGGATGTCTTGGGATGTTTTCAGGTAGTTTCTAAATGCATTTCCACACTCTCCATTGCTAGGTTAATTGGTTTTGTACTCCTTTTAAAAAATATTTCCACAATAATGTTAAGCAGTAGTTGGAGAGGTATAATACTTATTAAAATACAGCAGCTGTGTTAAATGAAAGCAATTGCTTTCATTAAAGGCTATCAGTAACTAAGACTACAGGTATATGCTTCTCTTGCAGGAGATCTGAGCAGCTCCTGACTGTGCTGATGTCTTCCTCATCTTCTCTTTATTCCTGCTCTGCAGATCAGAATGAAGAGCAAAGTCTGGGCTCCAGCAACATCGCAGAGCTAAGTCCCGGGGCAATCGACTCGTGCCGCAGTGAGTACCACGCTGCCTTTAACAGCATGATGATGGAGCGCATGACCACGGATATCAACGCCCTGAAGAAGCAGTATTCCAGGATAAAGAAGAAGCAGCAGCAGCAGGTTCACCACGTGTACATCAGAGCAGGTAACACGCTGAAACAAACTACTTACCCATTTACAAGCTTGTATAATAGGAGGCAAGTCAAAGAATATCCTTTTACATTTAACCAAATAGAGAAAACAAGAGAGGATAGAGTATATAATACGTTTGTAATAAAGTGGATGTGCTGCTTCATGCACACAAATTGTAAATGAGAAGATGATGGTTTTGTTTTTCTTTTGTCAGGATCTGAAGATGATGACCCTGGGATCTCTTTGGGTCCCAGGGACCAACTGAGCAATGGTATTTAAAAGTGTCTTTGCTCTCTGGGTGCATTTTGTTGATCTCTGTGATTTGAAAAACTAAATCTTTGGCATTCTTGGAGTTAACATAGAGATGCACTGTAAAAAGTGAAATGAGACACTCAGGGGCAGGTAGCTGGTGCAAATCAGCCAAACTTCCCCCAGTTACCAGCACATGGTAGGTTAGGGATGTGGCTCAAGTGCTCTGTTGCAGCTGATAGTCTATCTAGTTCTAACAACTTTGATATGAGAATGTAGCTGGAGATGAGCCTGTTATTTAGCCTGCTTCAAGCTGTGTTACAGCTGCTTCCACAGCTGGCAAACCAGAGTACACCGGGCAGGCTGAGCAGGGAGCTCAACATGCATGAGAGCTGCACAGAGTGCAGGAGCCCTCTTACCAAGCCGCGTGGATCACTGTCAAGTTCCTTCCTCCTCTGGATTTGAGAAGCTCATCCTACCTGGGGCATTTGAGGCCAGAACAGCTGCAACTTTGCATGAGCACTAAGTTCATTTCTACCAAGCAAGGTGTCTGCTTTGGACAAAGGCAGTAGCCATGCTGAAACAGTGCAAACAGTGAGATGTTGACTCCCAAGGATTGCTAAAAAAAATCTTTCTAATTTACTAATCATTATTAATGGCCAGATTTGTGATTTGATCAAACTATTACCTGAGCCCGTGGCTCCAGTTTAATCAGAATACCTCTTGGAAATGAATTGCTGTTTTCATCTACTAAAAATCTCTTGGCTTATTCTTCACACAGGCCTTGGGGAGAGGCTTATGTGGCTGACATTATGTAAGGACTGAATGGCTTCTTACAGTTGGAAGAGAAATGAAAGACTGAGAGAAGATTGGAGGCTAATATTTATACTAAACTTGCGGTTTATATAGCAAAAATACCATTAACAGCAAAAACTTGTGTGAGACTCTGCCCAATGAGGAGATTGGTTTGCAGTGGGTGTGCAAGTGTTATCGGTGACTACCCAGTTTCCTGTAGTTCTCATTCTTTTAATTCCAAAAATTACAGAGCTGCTTCTTGATGCCCATTATTTTACCATCATATCTGGTGCAAGACTTTCCCGTGGGTAGGGAGCAGGGAGGGAGGCAGGAAAACCTTATCGTGCAACTCTTGGCTTTCTGTTTGACTCCAAGATGTAAGAGAAATTCAGTCCTTTTGCTAGAGTCAGCCCTACAGACCTCTGCTATACCTCAAGAAAGGCATCAAAATTGTCCTTGGTGATTGGTTCTTAGGACAGTAATTTGTTTTGCTCTTTAACCACCCCCTGTTTCTTTTTGAACACTTTCTTTCAGACAAAGGACCCGTTACCAGCCTTCTGCCTTCCCAGGTAAACTATTCGCCGGTGATAAACCACCTGCTGCTAGGCAAGAAGATGAAGTCAAATCCCCGGTCTCTGAAGAACGCAGTGATTCACATCCCCAGCCAGGCGCCGGGGAAGATGCCTCCCGTTGCCCAGGACGAGCTGAGGGCGAAGCTCAACTCCCCCTGGCGCAGCCACATCCGGGCCCATCGCAAGAGCGCGGCCAGGGCCAAAGGGGCGCCGGGCTGTGGAGATACCGTGGGACTCATAGACGAGCAGAGGGAGAGCTCTAAACCCGGCAGCCCTGGGGCAAAGGAGGCGGCGGCTCCTGCGCACTGCGCGGTGGGAGCGGGCGGTTTGGATGACAGGACTCCCCGGGAAGGCGAGGGCCGGGCCGCGGAGCCCGGCGCCCCGGTGGCGGCGCTGCAGCTGCAGCTGGAGGCGCTGGGGCTCGGAGCAGCCCCTGAGCGCCCGGGCCCTGTGCCCTGCCCGGCGCCGCTGCCCGAGGCCTCCAAGGGCCCCCAGCCCGGCGCCCCCAGGCCGCAGGTCTTCAACCCTTTTCCCAGCGTCAAGCCCCTGCGGAAATCCGCCACAGCCAGGAATCTGGGGCTCTACGGCCCCACGGAGAGAACGCCCACCGTGCACTTCCCACAGATGAGCAGGAGCTTCAGTAGGTCTGTCGGTGGCAGCAGTGGGACCAGGAAACGGTGACCTGCCTGCTGCCTGCCCCTTGCTCCTCCCGCAGCAACAAGAAAGAACAAGGGGGTTGTTTGTTGGCTGGTTGGTTTTCTTTCATGTATTTGTGTGTGTGTCCCCAGAGAGTTTCCACACTTAAAAGTAACGGGGACAGACGTGGTTACCAGGTGTACAAATAGGTGTCTTTGAACGTTGTGCTCCCGTGTAGCATGGGATATGTTAGGGACGATGCACTCTGGCAGCCTAGTGTAGATTCTGGTGGTTCTGTGGTAAAATAAACATTGGTTTAAAGTGTGAAACATACTGTCCCTTCCAATCCAATGCAGGCGTAAAATTGCCAGCTGCTTTTACCCCTTCAGCCCCCACAGCTCTACAAACTGTCCATCTGTGCCCCAAACCCACTTCTTAGGTCTAGGCCTAGGTCCAGGCCTGTCCCCTAGGCCTCTGCACCCTGCTCTGCGAGGAGGCACAACTGAGGGAAGCACAAGCAGCCCCAGCCAGCAAATACAGCACCTGCAGTGTCACATATCAGCGTGCGCCGCCGGGACCACCTGGCTTTGCACATTCCCGAACAGCATTCCCTGCTCTCCGTCCCAGGGCAGTCCTCTCTGCCCACTGTAGTTTGTAACACAGCTGTAGGCAGCAAGCACGGGGGTAATAGATGTAAGTCTGCCCACAACACTGACTTGCTGCTTTTCTGTTACATACAGAAAATGTGATAAATGCTGGAGAGTTTCAGCACTGCTGAATTAGCTATATAGTTGTTGGAACATTATGGCACATCCTGGTTTTAGTGGACTTTAAAAGCTAGTATCTAGATTACAGCCATTTTTGTAATTAATTCACTTTTGCCTGCTTGGCAATATGTAAAATAGATGAATGTTCTGAAGTAGTTTAGGAGTTTCAGTCCTATAAATAGAGTGATTAGATACTTAAGGTGCCACTTGTCATTAAAAGCCCACATATCAGTTACTGTGTAAGTGGATTGGAGCCACTGGACTGCCGTGGGATCCATTACGGGGTTCTGGTTTGTTGTGGAACACATGCAAGCTGAATTTCTCCTTCTGACTCAATCCCTGGTGTTAAATTCTCATGACATTTTCTCAGAAGCCTCTTTTTGTTATTTCCTCCTTAAAGTCCTTCAAAGCTGGTGAATATTGTAAGACTAATAACAGTTGTTTTGTTTCTGTAGATATTAAAACAGGCAGGCAGAGGCACTAACTGTGGATAATTCAACTCCAGGGTCACAAGCTCAAGCACTCAGATTCCAGAAATCCAGGTTACTCTTAAAATCCTGCAGCTCTGCCGTGTTGTACATATGGACTGTGATTCATCACCTCGTTACTCCCAAGTTTGCCATGATACAAAATGATCACGACCCTGATCTGGAGTAAAAGCAGTAATGAAGAATCAGTCTCACTATGTATAATATCTTTCTCTTTTATCTTATTCTTTGTCGTTAAATTTAAAATTAATATATGATTGTGTATTTATTAATTTATGTCATAAAATCTATACAATATGATATCAGTTTTATCATATGCTATAAATTGTAAGCTGTACAATATGCCTTGTTTATGTTGTGGCATACTTTTATTATTGTGTTTTATATAAGTGTCTGGATATAAAATATTATACAAGGATGGCATGATAAATTTCAAACATAGGTGGATCAAATCTTGCCCCTGCTTTATTTTCAGATCAAACTAGTATTGCCACCAATGATTATTTGTAGCAATAAGTAAATTTAAAATAATGTAGAATTTAGTCACCGATTATGGACTTCATGAGAGTTGTTTAAAAAACAACTAAAGAGCATTTAAAGGAAATGCTCTTTTTCAAAATTTCCTTGTGATTCAATCTCCCTGTTTTTACCTGGCATCAGTGACTGTGCAGCTGTATACTGAAATGGTGAAAATAAAAGGATTGTCATTCTAAAGAAAAGCTGATCAAATGTAACAAGTGCATGAATTTTCAACATACTCAGATGTGATTAAATAATGACAAGTCAGCAAGCTCTGCAGATACTGGTCTTGGGAAAGAAATGCTAATAAAATACTAATTATAGGAGTTTAGACCTACTTTGTATCCGTGACTGTGCTCTGAGGGGCCTGCACTTGGACTGTCCAGGTTGAGGAGGAGCAGCAGCCCAGTGCATTCATTTGCTGTGGGAAATTTCTTTTCTCTAAGCTGGAATTCACTTTTCTTGTCTCCCCTAACTGGAATTGCCTTTCCTGCTCAGTAGCTCCAAGGGTGTTTCCCAGGAGTCAAGGAATCTCTGCTGACCATGCACAACGGAGCTCCACTTGCTACCGAGATGAGGTCATTGGTTCAGAAGAGATCCAGGAGAGGAGACACCAGAGAAGTTTCCAGTTATTTTTTGGCTTGATTCTGTTACAGGGATGCCAATAGTCCTGCGAGCGGATACAGGCCTGAAACTCTTCTGAGATTCCTCGGAATTGCCTATCCTTTCTTTTTTGATAGAATAAATCAGTTTTTCAGAATTGTAGGCAATAAATAGTTGGTTTCAGGTTAAAAACAAAAACAAACAAAAAACCCTCAAACTTCTAAGTCTTTCTCTGAAAAAAACATATCAAACTATACCGGCTTTCCACAGCTCAGCAGGAATGGTGCTGTCGGAGGCAACGTGTGAACAGAACGTTTGGGAGGAGGGAAGGAGCATTTGTGAATGCTTTGGGAAGGGGTGCAGAAAAGGCATAAGGAAATTTTGAGGGAAGACCAATTTCTCATGTCTCATGCCTCTTAGCTTGCATATAAGCAAGAAATGAAGGCTCAGATGATGAGCGCGCGATTCCCTGTAGCTTGCAATCATATCTGTACGGAACATTCAGACCAGAACTGGATTCAGTCCCATACTCAGACCACATCCTGTAGCTCGTGAGGCAGCTGAGCCAGAATGGTGCTCTCGGGTGAGCTCTGCTCCACCTGGCTGCTTGCAGGGACGCCTGCAAGGGCTTATATTGCTTCTTCAATGGATATATGCCAGTAACGGAACAACTGAGGTTTATGCCAGCTAGTTTATTCAAATACCAAGTAGCAGGTAAAATATTGCGTAACGTGCAAAAAGGAAAACGAAGCAAAAGATGGGGTTGCACAAGGTCATTTCTCCCGTGCTGCGAGGGGCCATTGCCTGCCTGATGCCCATGGTTGTTTTGCAGGCCCCTCTGCCCCGGCTTCACTTGGCCTCTGTGTGAGCCAGATGGCGCAGGCCGGCCCACGTCCCACCCTGGTGACGCTGGGCACAGGGAAGCGCGAGGCAGGAGGGTGGCTGCTGTGAGGCAGGAGGGTGGCTGCTGTGTGGTGGTGGCCGAGCAGCTCCATGGCGCTCTCCATGGCTCCGCTCAGCCCCATTGGTCAGCCTGCAAGCGCAGTCACGAGCCACAGGGCACGTGCTGAGCCCCGCCTGCCGCCTCCCCATGAGCTGTAGGGAATGCCTGGGAAGGAGGCCTGTTGGAGCAGGGCCAACTGGCCACGGCCTTTCGCTGCCCAGGGCTTTGTGGAAGCTCCCACGTGTGCTTTAACACATATGGATTTAGTGAATTCCAGAGCTACCTGTCTTGTGAAAATAATGCCCAGGAGATTCAAATAGTGCTTCTCAAGAAAAGCTACTGGTTGTACACCCTCACTTTCCTGTCTGAAACTGAGAGGTAAATGGGCATAAAAGTCTGAATTGTTTATGGAGGAGATGATGGGCACTTGTGGTGCTTGCAGGGCCACTGAAAATCCAGACCCTGCCTGGAGGGGCCTCTGGTTACTCAGAGAGCTGAACACACCTAGCAGAGGATGTGAAGGTGCAGACCAGAAGATGGCAACATCCAAATGTAAAGGTGTGGGAGGTGGCAACAGAGGCTGCAATAGAGAGATGGCATTTCCATATATGTATACTTGTCTCTTTTTACAGTATATTTAAGTATATATCCCCCTCTAGGTTCACAGACCAGGACTCCCCTTGCTTGGGAAATGCTATGGTGTTGGTCCCAAGAGGGAATGGGAGAGAACCTGGAGTCCACTGCAGCCTGAGAGGCTTAGAAGTGGGCAGAGAATCCTGATGAACGGGCAGCGTTTCAGAGTGACTGTGCTGCAGTTAAGGAAGTGCAGGCAGTTCTTCCAAACCAGTTTTTCAGCCCTATTAGGACACACCTAAGAGATATTTCCATGCTGCTTATGCGCTCTCTCAAGAACGGTTTCTCTGCCACGTGCTCCTGCCCATGTATGCACACATGCTGCTTTTCATTCCCGCCAATTCCAGCGGCTTTTCCGAATGGCACACAGCCACAAACCAGCCCAGAGCCAGGGGCAGGAGGCAGTCAGGAGGCACTGCAAAGGGACTGATAGACAAAGACATGGCAGCAAGGTCATTCTTAGGAAAAAGAGATGAAGTCTTTCATGGCCATTCAATACCCACATAGAAGTTCAGTATCAAAACTTTGTTGGATAGGCTGTACATTTATAGCTTTTCTGCAGTCAGTGCTAGTCACTCACGGGGAGATGAGCTGAGTGAAGCGGAACAAGGTATGAACTTGTCATTCTGGAGTTCAAGAGTGGTATCGGATTTCAGAGAACCACAGAGGGTTGAGGTTGGAAGGGACCTTTGGGGATGATCAAGTCCAACCCCCGTGCTCCAGTAGGGACACCTAGAGCATGGGGCACAGGGTGGTAGCAAGGTGGATTTGGAAGATCTCCAGAAAAGGAGACTCCACAACCTCCCTGGACAGCTGGTTCCAGGCTTCTGTCACCCTCACAGTCAAGAAGTTTTTCCTCTAGTTCAGGTGGTACCTACAATTGTTTCACAAATTGAATCTGTAATTGCATTTTCTCTACTCTTCCAGTGACATCTTTACATAAAACTGTTTACGTTTTTTCTTTGAAACATAGATCTGTTTGCTCTGATCTGTTTGGTGTTTGCACACCAAAATGCAGAAGCAAAACGCATCGCTTTTTCCTCACACTACTGCAGCATGAGACATCCTGCCCTTTTGAACTCGGGATTACTGTGTATGCTCGTTCTTTACACTGTGTTTCCGCTGCACCAGTAAACTTTTCACCCAGCTGCAACAATACTGCTCGCTGTCTGCCCGCCGGCACTCTTGGAGAAGAGGCCCTTCTTCAACGCGCATAGAGGGCTATTGTCTGCTCTGTGGAGTGGCAGGATGCTCCATGTCGGCTGCCACGTTCTCCATCTTGGCTAGTCAGGCCTGAGTCACTGATTTCCCTCCTGACTGGGAGCTGTTGGCTCCCTTCATGCTGAAGAGCTGCTGCTTTGTCACAGTGTGAGAGGTAAATGGTCTAAAGCCTCTGCAGAACCTTCTGGGTTGGTAAGACAGGTATAGAGGGTTTGTGGGAGTTTGTGAGACACAACAGCATCAGCAGTAAAAATGATTAAAAAATAATAAAAAAGGTCTATAAGGATAAAATGTTGATAACTGATACAAAC
>JAUBOD010000038.1:2514982-2528661 GCA_032353885.1 Nothura maculosa | reverse complement strand
GTTCTCATTATAGTTAGTTCTTACTTTTTATTCTCTGGCATTAATTTTAATGATATTAACTTTAGAACCCCAGAACATACTTAGAAATTGCCTGTAGAAAAGAGGTGATATTGACGGAAAACATTTTCATTTCCAAACAGAGAAGGAAAGCTTATTTATATTTCAGGAAAACTGTTGACTACACAGAGAGAAATCTGCATGTTTTCACAAAATATAGCCTAAAAATTTGGATTTGTTTTGTGAGTTTCAGTACTTTTCAACAGTTATGTTGTATACAATGCAACTACTGTTGTAAAAGTAGTGAGAATATTTTATTATCAAGTTTTTTGTTAAAATGTATTAGGATATTTACAGAAAGGATAAACAACAAAAACCTTGAAGAGGGATTTATTCAACCCAGCTTTACACTGCTGTATAAAAAGAATAATTGCGTGGTTTACACGTATACCATGTAAATTACTATGGAAACCAGATGTAGCCTACACTACAAGGTGCCTTGTAACTCATCTCTGCTGAGCAATAAACCCCCCTCTCCTTCTTGGCAAAACTCTGAGAAGCTTTACTGCTGTTTTCTATCAGCAGATGCAACAGATGGCTGGCACATGCCTGCTTTACTAAGTGAAGTGGGATCTCTACAGCATTACTTTGATCCCCGGTGGCATGTCTACAACACTGAGACGCAAAATACCACAACCAAAGGGAATCTAAATATTAAAGGTTTGGAGCTGTGCTTTCGATATGAGAACCCCCTGTCTAAAAATCATGCTCACAGTATGTAAACATCTTCACATTCCACGTTGAAATTTTGGTATAGAGGTCAGGAAAGAAAGTATTTCTTCTGTTTGGTGACAGGAAACCACAGTGCAGGTACTACTGTAAATCTCAAGAGTGTGAGTTTATGCAATTGCGTTAACCAGACTTCCAAAACATAGTGAACTGTGCACATTGGACACTATCTTAAAGTTGAAAAGTCCCACTATGTCACTGGGCATAAGTAACAGCTGCAAAAAGCTCTGCAGTTTCTTTGAACAAGTATTTTTTTTGCAATTCACCATCCTTTGTTTTCTCTTAGTTTATCAGGGAAAGAGTGATGTTTGAAAGGAGCTCCCTATGCCTTATATATACAACAATGCCTTATAATGAGTGATCTTACTAGTTTTTTCTCAGGACAAGGAAATATAAAGCTCCCAGCATCGCTGGGAATTCCTTTCTTTTTCCAGCACCACCAAGGTTATGTCTCAGCCATATAGGGCAATTCCAAAGAAAGCAATAAAGCTACTTGGGATTTGGGATTGCTAAGATGAGAACTAGTCACCAAGAGCCATCATTTGACACCCTTTTCTAACATTCACAACACAGAAATGACGCTAGAAACTGCCCTGATAACAGACATTCCCCAGCCCTCCCTAGGAGGTGTGTGTCTTTCTGCTCTAGTCACTGTTCGCAACAGCTCTCTGATCTGCAGCAACCCAGCCCTTCCAGTAGGACAGGTACAACTGCTTCTCATATAGGCCCTGAGAACTGCGCACTGAGATGCCCCCCTTACCTCCTGAGAGTCTGTCTTGTCCTATGGCCAGAAGCCCTCTTAGACCACGGCACTGATCACGCTTTGCCCCCATACATGTAGGTCACAGGACAGGGCTGTGCCACCAACAGGTACGAGTCCTGCAGCACACGACTGCTCTATCTTTGCTATATATACTGTGCATGCCATATTAACAAACCCGTCATACAGATCGATTCGCACTCACACACTAGCACACAACTGAGTATCCAGATGTCACGCAACGGGCTCACGTTTGACCACACGGTAGAACAGGAGCCATAGGGCTCTCATGAAAGCTGGAAGTAGGAAGCAGATTTCCACAATAATTCATCTGGCCTCAAATGCTTCTCCTCTATCTAAAGGAAAGAAGGCAGCCTGGTTAGTTTGTGTCCTAGTTGTTTAGGTGGATCAGGCCCAAGATCGAAGCAGACCATAAATTCCAGCTTATTTTTTGTTTCTTTTTTTTTCTCATGTCCCATCTATGAAATCAACTTGATTGCTGCTCTATCACAGAATTATGAGCATTTGTTTTCTATGCACTGATTAATCATTTTTCTTTTTGATATCGTTCCTCCTGCCATACTCAGACACACACTTAATTTTTACTGCTTACAAAAGTCCCACTGAAAGTTAATTGTGCATGCTGATATTTGTGGATTTGGAGTTTAAATACTTGTCATATGTTCTTAAGTACCGCAGAAATGATGTTATCATGTTATCTTTGCAATCTTTGCTGCCTTCCACTGGTGAAAAAACATTAAGTAGTGAGGTAGCACTAGTTAGTATAACAGGATCTATTATTCTCCCATTGGGAAGTCAATGAATGCGGGCTTCCACACTTCGGCATCCAGAGGGCAAGACTCCCCAAACTTATTATTCTTTTCTTTTCTTTTTCCCAAAACACATTCATCCAGAATGAGAGCATGAAGCAACACAAGTGACTTCTAGTGTTTACACAGACATATACTATGTGCTATTACATTGGCACTGGATTTTTTAAAAAACTTTGCAAACATGAAAGAATCTGGGTTTTTTTTTTTCTAAATGAAAACAGCAGTTTTGTTGTGTAGTATCTTAGTGTCTTCAACACTCCTGGCTCATCTTGACTTCACCTGGAGAAGTGGCTATTCAGCACCTCCAGAGTCCTAAATTTTGATTTTCCCCTGATTTGTACTAATAGATTAGGGGACTAAAAGAAACTAATAGTTTTCCTTAGTTCATATTTTCTATTGAAAATGTTTTTAAGTTTTCCTTTACCGTCCAAAAATTGTGCATGCATAATCCAGGACACACAGGTCACCATATTAGGAATGTAACTTCTGAATGTAGTGGGGTTTTACCACTTCAGCTCCAATTTACACAGAGCACAGGTATTGTACAGCCCCTAAAATGTTCCTTTCAGCTGAAATATTTCAAGTACAACACAGATGCAGGCAGCAGTGCAGCACCAAGAAGCACTGCCAGTCTCCAGACTAAATTTTCTACTGCCCTAAAACTTGCATCATCATTTACCCTGGGATCAAGTAGATGTAAACTACCCACAGGATATTTATATCTGCTTTGCACAAGTGTCTGGCAGGAGAAACAACCTTGCATGGCTGGAGATCCTGCAATAACGTGGCTAGAAGCTGTGCATTGATGTTCATTCAGAAGCAGCCTAATATCTGCAGATCCACAAAGGGTCTAGTTCCTGCCAGGGGCTGTGGCAAACACTATTGCCACTGCCTAAAACTTTGGAGCCCCTGGAAAGCATCTTCAGATGTCTTTGGTGGGATACAAGGCTAAGAGGGCTCCAAAACTTGAAATACAAGGTGCTCACAAAAGGAATGGTTTCAGTTTTACCAGAAAGGAGACAATACCATGTTAGTTATCAGCTGTCTGACAGAATGTAATTTACTACCTTAATGCCTGGGTGCTTTTCTTGTATCTATCAAAGAATGCTACTACTTATTTCCTTTTCCATTCCTTCTTCATTCCTGCCTATCCTTTCTTTCTTCCTTTCCCCTTCCCTTCCTCATTCTCCTTCCCCTTTCCTTTCTCCCTTGCCTTTTACTTTTCTTCTCCCATGCCTTGCCTTGCCTTTCCCTCCCCTGCTTCTTTTTTCCTTTCCCTTTGCCTTGCCCTTTTTTCTTTCCCCTTGCTTTGCCTTTCCTGACTTACTTAGGAAATTCCCCAGACAAAAGTACTCTGCCAGAATAAAGGTAGCAAATATTTAGTATATATTTTGTATTTCCCTGAATGTGTCAGTGGAAACTTCTAAGGAAGTATATTTAGAATCAAAACAGAACACTGGAAAAACATTTTAACACCTATATAAAGTCTTTTTCCCTTGCCTCACAAAATATTGGAAATCCTGGAGAAACTGAGTTCTATTGCCATAAATAACTTTTACCTTACTCTGTTTATAACACCATCCCTTCCCATCAAGAATGATGTGTCAATAACTGTTGTGGCCCTATGGACTACAGAAATACTCATGTTGCTTCTATCCTTTCTCCTCAGGTAAAAGGTTGAGTGGTTCAGAGACTGTGAGTGCTCTGGTTTCCACAGAGAACTGTGCATAATAGTACTCAAACACCTCCAAGCAAGGCAAAAAAGCAACAGTACTATTTGTGCTTCCAAAAAGCAGATATTTTCTCTAGCATGTTAACCATGCTAGTTTTTTCCCAGGTCCTACAACACCACAGGGTTGAGACTCTTTCTGTTGCATAGGCTGCCAGTTGAAATCCCTGTGTTCATCTGTAAATCAGCATTAGCCTTCAAATATCCACAGCTATAAGACCAGAGAGCCAAAGCTAATAAGACTGTACACACAGAGGTGGTTGTAAGGGGTAACTAGATGGGACTGTAAATGAAGGGTCCCTTAGTTTCAACACTTGCTTGACTTGTAAATATCTGAAAGTTAACACTGTTCTGGGAACAGAGCAGTGTCATGATGTAACTTCAACCATCTCCATATTTCACTTGTTAAGAAAGATCTGTGTAACAGGAGTTACTAACTTAGGAAAGAGGAGAAGGAATTATAGGTTAAGTCAATAACTCTGGCACCATTCAGAAGGGGCTCTGTCCCACAAGCTGTTATGTTGTCTTTGAGTCTGTAGCTCTTCCCAATGAAATCAGTGTTATAATCATCATTTCCTAATGAACTCTCTTGTAAGCAGTAAAAGAGGGAGGGAGATTAGGATAATACTCAAAGCCTTATGTAGGGCTCAGGCTAACTTCTCGAGCTTGTTTTGCAAAAAGAGGTATTTTTTTGTCAGGAATGGCAACAGAAGATGATAGAGGCACAGGGCAAGAAATACAGTCCTGAAACACACTTACTATTTACAAAGTGTTTTACATGTCAGCCCTTGATGTATGATGATGTTTTCTCTGTAAAATGGGATTGGAACTTGAGTGACTTTGAGCAAGTCATTTAGACTCTGTGAGTAAGTTTTCTGTCTCTGTATTCCCCACTGCCTTTAAAAGAAGAAGAAAAACATTTCTGAGACTCAAAGGCATTATGAGGATGAAAAAAACCACGAGGCTCTCTGACAACAACAACATAAAGGCAAACAAATCCTGTGGATGCAAAGAGTATCAGCAACATAAGTAAGTTAGTGAAGTTTCAATGAGCTCAACTGTACAGTTAATTTTCACCAGCTATCTGAAAACATACAGTTTCATGTTCATCAAGCTATTTATTTTATAAGATCACCATGGAACATTAAAAAAAGGATTTTTATCTATTTTTTATGTCACAATGAGTTTGTTGTTTCTGTAGTCCTGATACCTTACTCTAAGGTGCTACAGCCTTATGCAGATTTAACACATGTTATTGGAGTGTCAAACACTGCCTTTGCCTTTTTTCCCCCTAAAACACACTGTGCACCCTTATCTTTTCAGCGGAACAACTCAAAGAGAAGCTAAGAGCTCCAAGAGAAGAGAAATCCCGGAGTGCATCCCCTCCAGGTGCCGTGGGGCACCATTCCCTGCGCTCCGCGGCACTGCCACCTACCCGTCCCGTCGCCTGCCAGGTGAAATTCATGGCGGGGATGCTCACAGGGATGGCGGGCATCCTCTGCTGCGCCTTCCTGAAGTCGTGCGTGAAGGGGGCCATCCTGCCCTCGGACACGATGAGGATGTCCTCCTCGAAGCCTGCGGGGGCAAAGGCGAGCCCGTGGGCGCGGGGCCGGCCGCGCTGCGCCGCGCTGCGCTGCGTGGGGACCCCGCTTACCGATGAGCAGCCGTGCCTGCGGCGCGCCGACCCACACGTAGAGCGTGTCGGGCTGCGCGCGTGGAGCGGCGCGCACGGTGCTCAGGCTGAGCGCGCCGCACAGCAGCGCCGCGCGCAGCGCCCACGCGGCGCCCATGCTGCGCTGCCCACGCTGCCCGCGCTGTGGAGAGGCCGGCGGAAGGGCCTGTATGGATCCACAGCCGGCACGGAGCGCTGGGCAGCGTCTGCGGCGATGCGCCCGTCAGCGGGGAGCGCGTGTCGAGAGGAGGCTGCACCGCCTGCCCGGCAGCCTGTGCAGTACAGTGCAGTGCAGCGCAGCGCGCTGTCACCCCCACAGGCAAGAAGGTTCTCCTCGCTACGTGGAAAACTGCCTGGCCTCTTGGCACCGTCCCTGGAGGTGTTTGCACACGCTGATCGGATCTTCTCTCAGCCTGCTTTTCTCCAGGCTAACCCCACCAGCTTTCTCAGGCTCTCCTCATAGCAGAGATGCTCCAGTTCTCTCATCATCTCCACAGCCCCATGTTTGACTCTCTTCATAGCTCCATGTCTCTCTTGTGCTGGGAAGCCCAGCGTTGGGCACAGCACTCCACATGTAGCCTCACCAGGGCTAAGCAGAGGGGCAGGATCCTCTCCCTCAACCTGCTGACACTGCTCTTCCCAATGCACCCCAGGAGACCTTGGACACAAGGGCACATGGCAGGGGCAGGGTCACTTTGTTGCCCACCAGGACTCCCAGGTCCTTCATTGTGGAGCTGCTCTGCAGCAGGTCAACCCTCAGCCTGGGGTTGCTCCTCCCCAGGTGCAGGACCCTGCACTTGCCTCTGCTGGACTTCACAAGGTTCCTCTCTGCCCACCTCTCCAGCCTGTCCGGGTTTCTCTGAATAGCGATGCAGCCCTCTGAGGTATCAGTCACTGCTCCCAGCCTGGCATCACTGGCAAACTCACTGGGGTGCCTTTCTTCTAGCTCACTGATGAGTAAGTTGAACAACTTACTCCCTGTCTTGAAGGGCAGTTGCACACCAGCCCAACCATGAAAAGGGAGATAGTGTGGTCAGGCAGCCAGCCCTCCTCTCCCACAGGGCTCTTGCTTGGACACATCAGACATCCCTGTATGGTGCCTGACCAACACTTCCTCTGCCACAGGAAACCTGGGATAGGGTGTCTGTGCAGGCACCTGATGCCACCTGCTTTCTGTCTATAGCCTTTGGGAAGGGAGCAGGAGGGTACTTCTGCTGAGGAGTGTTTCCCTGGAGATCGCCGTGTCCGTCCCGTTTTGTTGGAGTTAGCCCCAACTAGCTACCTGAAACACAGTTCTTGTGGTCGTGGGAAGCAGCATGAAGTCAGCCAGGCTTTTCCAGGCAGCTCTATTTGAATTAAGAATTTGAATTTAATTTTTAAATTAAATTTGAATTAATTTGAATTAATTTTCATTTCTGCTGACATATGTCTTGTCATGACAGTGACACATGAGATTGAGCTGTATCATTATCTTTTTTTTAATGAATGAAGTGCATATCCAAACTGATAGCAGTGTTTTTTTTTAAAAAAAAAGCAAAAACATAATGTTCCAATGAACAAAATAATCTCTACCTCATCTCCTTGTAAGGAATCCTCTATGAACATAAATGGATCACTTTGCTCTAATCCAATATTCCCACAGTAGAATATGTTTCTCCCCCATATCTGTTGTTCCGTCTGTATTGGATTTTTTTTTGTTAAATCTGCCAGGACAGAGCACACACATGATGGAGAGAGATGCTTCCATATTGTATGTGTGTGAATAGACACATATTCTTAAATATCCTGTAATTATGGAGCAGAAGGTAAAGAGAAAATTACATTTTCTGTACACTAGGACATAGAAGGCTCCGGTTACTGCAGCATTGTGTGCCTTGCAGCTCTTCCAAATATTTTCCTTGCGGTTTCACTGCATTTTGTGGGTGTGGAACTGAGTGATCTGCATGAGGTCACTTGAGAAATACATTCATGGGTAAATATAGGAAGCTCTGCTAAGTGCTCCGAGGCTTCCCTTGTACCCAGCCCAACCAGAAAAGTGCCACATCCAAAAGCTGAAGTTAGCGCATGTTTTCTAACAGAGCTCCCACCCCTATCTATAGGCACTAATGAGGGAAGGTTAATTGAGCAGCATCTGACATTTTGCTTAAAATGTGTTCTCCACAGGCATGTGGTGTTATGAAAGACATTAATTATAATGTATATTCATGTGGCATCCTCACATACACTCATGTGCTTATTCCTTCAGCGACTGCATGCAGTTACAAGGTCAAGTCTAAGTGCGGTTCCGGTCTCCGGAAGCACTCGGCCTAGGCTTTCGCCTAGCGGAGCTCGGCCTTGGCTCTCGCAGCTGGTGGGACACTCTTGGAGCAAGGTGGCCCTCCGCAGGCCAGCGCTGCTCATAGCAGCTCGCAGAGCAGCAAACCGGCCAGGGCCCTGGGAGCCGACAGCTCTCCCCAACATCTCTGCTGATCTTGAACTGATTTGACTGCTTTCAAATCGTGCAAATTCATGATTTGAACCCCCACGTAATGCTCCATGGAGTGGTCAACCAGGCTATTGGGTCTTCACTGCTAATGAGACACTTTCAGGTGTACCCAGAATCACAGGGCTTTCTGCTGGTGCCGTGTCCCCAAGGGGATCTGCGTGCACCGATGAACGGCCACAGTGCTGATGTTGATGAGCCCTTGCTGAGTGCCTAATCCAATCTTGAACTGAAAAAGGCATTGAAAATTGAGATGTAGCAGTCACGCAAAAGAGCAAAAATATTTCCTCCAAGGTACCTCTTTAATAGTCTGTCTCCACTGTAACAGCCAGGAGATTTCTTGGTCTCACAGGACCTGCAATTTGCTTGTCAGGTTCACACAGGGCAGGTTTGCTCGCTGATAGAGACGAGGGGTCGAGAGTTACTGTAAAAAAAAGTAGGGGCTTGGGATAGCTATAAAAACACATTATGAATTATTTAGGAAATTTTACTATTGTTAGATTTGATTTTGTGCTTCCAAATAGAAAAATACTTTCATTTTAAAAGTTTTTTTTTACTAACTCCATATTACACAAGCAATTTTAAGTTTGTAACCCAATAGAAATGTAGAGAAAAGAAGTAATGTATGAACTATAAAACTTTTAGGAAAAGGCAAAAATGAAATCTTGTTATAGATGAGAATGTTGTATATTCTAATACATTTGTTACTTATCACTAAAAGGACTTTTTTAATATAAAATGGGCCGTTTGGTCACTGGTTATGAGCAATACAAAACAAAAGGAAGAAAATGGTATAAATAATAATATTGGACACAATATTATTATTGGAGGTGATAGTTTTCACGCTGTATGTGCTGCTTATACTGCATGTGCTGCTTATAATACATGTGCTGCTTCCCCCCAAGCACACAAAAATATTAAAGGCATTTTTGTTGTTGTTGTTGTCAGCATTGACAGATAATAAACTAACACCTGCACAACGTAAATAGAGATATGCCAGACTGTAGGAGAATTTTCACAAGTGCTCATTCTTCGGTGTGTTTGCATCAAAAAATTCCTGTCTTCTTCAATGGAAACTGTTTAGTCAATGGGAAATAAATATCTTTAAATTCCTGCTGGCTAGGCCAAAGTAACCATCATTAAGAGTTAGTACGGAAAAAAAATCACAGAACCATTTTTGTTAGAAATGTCAGTTTTGCTGAAATTGAAGTATGTTGACATTTTTAAAATTTAATTTAAAAATCAAAGTCTTCTATTTAAATTATTCTGAATGTAACCTTTTGGTTATTTTATTTTAGCAATCAAAACTGTATTAAAGAAACACTCTGCAGGTTTTAAAGTCAAGCACGCTAAAGGCAGGGGAGGACTCCTGCTTTATATCACTTATAACACAATTTTGCATTACCTGTTCTGTTTTTTTTTTCCTGCCATATCCATGCCTCATCATTGGAGAGCATGGAGTTGATTTGGAATTGAATCAAGCAGGCTCCAAAAGAAGTCTATGACTTGTTGCTTAAGCTGCAAAATGCAGAGCAAGAAAGACAAGAGTTCGCAGGACTCTAAAATGATCATGTAATGGCTAAAGAAGCTGAGCAGAAGGAGGCTCTTGTCCTTGTTTATGTCACTAGTAGACTTCACTAGTAATCAAGTGCTCCAGATGGAGGAGAATGGGCTTCTCTTTAGCAATAGGAACTGGAGACCAGCAGGAAAAGAGGGTTTTTTCCCCCCCCCACAGAGAAAGCAGGGGAACATCCCAATAGGATTAGGCCGTACATAAGTATGGGGTGGCTATCATTCTGATCGACCTGCTTGGATTTTGGGGGTTGTTCCTCCTCCTCTGCCTGGTAAGAGGCAGGTGATCCCAGAGATGGTTCAAAAATATCTTCTAAAAAGGATAGTTCAGGGGATCTGAACCAGATTATGAATGTTTGGGCAAATATAAAGTGCCAAGTGGACATTTTTTTATTTTATGCAGCTGAAGAATTAAGTATCATTTTAAGATGCATGGACATACGTTATGGGCACAGTCTCCATCCTGAAATTTTGAGAAGTTTTTGAATTTGCAATAATTTGCATATTCTATCTCTTTTGTAACTTGTGTGCAGTTTTCTTGCATTTAAAAACCATACCTAACCTTCTTTTAAGCTTCACTGTATGCACTGTTCTAAATTTATGAGCATTTATTTTCATTTTCATTATTTTAGTAGGTTCAGCAAACTGAGACTTGAGTAGCCTCATTTAAAAAGTGGAACAGTGTACACTGGCTATTTTATTAATTCATTCCAAAACTGATCACTGCTATGACCTTGAAGGCATCAGTTCCCAGCTGTTTGTCCTGATGTTAGGTCTTCTAACTCTGCTTCAGCCCATTCCTGAAACTGATTTTGAGTTTGACTGAGAGATGGGAACTGTTATTTGGGAATGATCAAATTGAAATAATTTTAAGTAAATAAATTACGCCTTTTGTATTCAGTTTTATTCTGATTTTATAAATCATTTCTACAAATCACAGGTGAATTTCCTTTATTGCTTCTGTTTTCTCAAATCTTCATTATCAAATTTAGATTCGATTGGAAAATATGGTAAAGTGTAAGTATTTTCTGCCTATAAAAGAAATGAAAACTAAACTAAGCTAAATACTTAAAAATAATTTAGTATTAGTACAATTTATTTTATATTTCTCATTTATAAGATTTAAAATTGGAGTGAAAAATTGAAATTAATTTACTCAAGTTGAATGAAGCAGTTATGAAATACCCTTGGAAACCACTAAAATAAATGTTTATATGGAAAAATATATATGGAAAGTAATTCCTACTAGTTGCCTTAAATCTTTGCACATATGAAAATACTGTAGAACCGAAGAAAGAGAACTTTATCACCTCACCAAGGTTTATTTTGTGCTGCAATGCCTGAGAGATGAGGTAACATTACACAGAAATCGCAGTGCTAAGTTAAGCAGTTGGTCCAGAGTCATGACTCTAGCTGTGGTGCACAGCAGTTCTTTTGAGGAAGATGTAGAAAACGAGTATAACTGGGTCCCTTAGTTTACTAGGGCGAAACTCTCTGTAAAAAACACTCAGTGTGGAGCGGTGCTTTTGGTAGATGTGTTGCCCGGCACTTGTGAGGAAGGCTTGGGTGGCAGCTGTGTGCCCTGCTTCGTGGAAAGGATGCGCCACGTTCAAGAATCGTGCAGATGAGGCCCCTGGGGACATGGTTTAGCAAGCGTGGTGCTGCAGGGTTTACAGTTGGACTGGATGGTCTCGAAGGTCTTTTCCACCCCTAAGGATTCTCTGAGGAGATGCTCTGGCTCAGCCCTTGGGGCTGCTCTCCTTACACGCGTGCAGCGCTAGGTGGAGCGCCAGGACTCTGGCCTGGAGCAGCGGCCCAGCAGTTTAGGGAGGTACCACAGAAGCATTTCTACATCACTTAGTGCTCTACATATCATCACGGTTCCGTCTGCTTGTCCCTTTCTCCCTGTGCACAATCTTGTGCTTCTAATTTTACCTGATTCTGTCCCTGGTCATTCCTTGCCCCTTTCCCTGCTTACCTGCTACTTGTGTGATACTCGTTGGTCTTTTGCCCTTGATGTGTTGGCAAGGGCAACTCACAAGAACACTGAGACCTTCCCCTGGCTTATTCTTAAGGGATTCTTCTTTAGGTTTTAGTTTATTTTGTCCTTAGCTTGACTGAAACAACAACTTTCCAGTTACAATGTCCATGAACTTGTTAGCTTGTTTCTGCCAATATTGACAGATAAATATAGGGGTATTTGGTACCTTATTATTGTGGGGGGTATTTGGCATCTTATTATAACTAGTAAGTAGCAGGATATAAACAGGAGACATCCTCTAAAGGTCCTGTCTATGACAGAAGGTGCAGTGTGCTCTTGTGTGGAAATGAGGCCTTGTGGATGTCCCAAATGCAGAAGAAACTTCAGTCGAGGTTTACACCTTTCCAGATAGAAAATCAGTCAGTCATGAAAGGCGAACTGTAATAATTCATTCTATAGATTCAACACTCTCTGAAATTGCTAGTATTATCCTATTTCTACACAGACTAATTTTTTAAAGCTCTTTTCTGAAAATACTCAGTTCCTTAGCCCTGTTTGAAACAAATCATATCCCCTTAGATCTTGCAGAGGAGAATGGGGATTTATTTTTTCCCCTTCTGTGGCCACTGTTTTGTGTTAAGCAATACTGAATTTAGCACCACGGTCTTGCAGAGAAAGACAGGTGATCTTAACAAAGTGAAAAATAAAAAGGAAAAAAGAGAGCAGAATGAATGCAATTAAATTTCCACTTTGGAAATTATGGGAAAAGCTAATAACAGCTGATATAAATTCATCCTTTACAAAATTGTTATTGTATTGTACAAAAGGAAACAATTCCTTCATGAGAGTAACTTTCTTATAACACAAGGTTCAGCCAGTTGAACACATACCTATTGGAGGGGGAAACCTGGCAGATTTGACAAATCTTGCTCACTGAAAAGGAATGAAATGTATGAGAGCTGTATGATTTCTTGCTGAATGTGGCTTCCCACAAGGTCTTTGATATGTATGTCATACACTGGAGATTAAAAGCTCAAATTCTGTAGCTGCAGGGTCATGCAAGCTTCTTTGATAACAGAACAAGTGGCCTGTAACTTGCCTAGAGAGGAAGCTCGGTGCTACTTAAAGCACTTACAAAGGCAAAGCTAAAACTAAAGATAGCACTAAAATTTCTCAAAGAGCATATTGGAGTGTTTTAGGAGCATCCTTGGAAAAACACAGCTAGTGCCTGAAAAGACTATTGCAGTAACATTGCCTTAGGAACAGAAAGGCAAAATGTACATTGTCCACTGTGTGGTAGGAAAGAATAGACATGGGAAGGATTATAGATGCCATAGCATGGAATAATGACTAGCATATGGTGAAGACTATGTGAATTGTAAAGTAGGGGGAAAAAATCACTTTGGACCATATGTTCCCCTCTGGCATCAAGCTGCATGAGAGAACAAAATAATCCAAAAATCATGTGATTTTGGAAGAGCAGCCATCCAAGCGGGTTCTCGGGCTGCCTTTGTACCCTGTGCAGCGCTGCCCCAATGAGCCGTGTGAGAAGCTGCTCACCCAGAGGCCTTGAACCCAACCAAACCGAACCGAAAGGAGGGGGAGCCAGGCCCCATGGGCTTCCCATTCCAGCCATCCCACTCCGGCCCAGGCAGGTAAGCAGGAGGGCACGGGCACAAATATGGCTATTTATACACAAACAGCCCATGCTTCAGTTCAGAGTGCCTGTAGAAACTGTCAGGCACACGGGCTGCCATCCAAGCCTAAGCAAAGGCAACAGCAAAACTGCCATTGACTTCATGAGAGCAGAATTCCCGTTTCACTGTACATTGCTACTGCATTTCCTCGGGATGACCATGCAGAC